>JAGYIB010000168.1:0-13838 GCA_024244615.1 Ascosphaera pollenicola | reverse complement strand
TGATATAACAAAGGAGGACAATGAATGACATGCCTCGTCTGGAAGAGTCTACTTTCCTGCAATGTGAGGGTCTTGCGAGCTCGTCCTCAAACTGGTAGGACTACTGGCACCAGTGTCAACTCCCAAGAAATTATCTGCGCGATAAGTGAATCCCGGGGCATATCGCCCACGGTCGGTCTGGCCTTCGTCAATGTGACTACCTCTGAGGCTGTTCTGTGTCAAATCTGTGACAGTCAAACATATGCACGTACCGTGCAAAAACTCGCCGTGTATACTCCGGTAGAGCTCCTGTTCATGAAGACTGCCGTGGATCCAAAGTCGAAGCTGTATTCGATTGTGGAGGACAATCTGCCGCAAATGACAATAACGCTTTGTGAGAGGCGTTTCTGGGCTGAGGCGGCTGGTCATGAGTATATTGAAGATCTGGCGTATAGAGATGATTTGGAATCCATCAAAATGTCTCTAGAGGGAAATTACTTTGCTACGTGCTGCCTGGCTGCGGTTTGTCTACCCCTTGAGAAGCTACCCCTGAGACAGTTGAGTATACTGATCTGTCTTCAAAGGCGTTAAAGTACATCGAACTTGAGATTTGCAAGAAATTTGCAGCACACTCTCTACGCATTAAATACGAGCCATCTGAAGGCTCCATGATGATAGACCTCAATACAATCGTCTCCTTGGAGTTGATACAGAACTTACAGGTTGCTAAGTCCAAGGACTGCCTCTTTGGATTTCTCAACGCAACCTTGACACCAATGGGCTCGAGGCTCCTCAGAAGCAATGTGCTGCAACCGTCGGCCGAGCCAGAAAAGTTGGAAGGGCGCTATGACGCTGTTGAAGAGCTCACTACTAGACCTGACATGTTCACTGGAATTCGAGAAGGTTTGGCTTTGGCTTTCTGCGGTAGAGGTCGTCGCTAAAATCAGCCTCAGCAATGAAGGGGTTTGTTGATGCCGACAAAGTGCTGTCAAATGTGAGTTGTTCTTCCTATTTCTTTGAACTGAATCTGACTGGTTGAACAGTTAATTGTCATTCCAGCAAAAATCACCTTTCAATACGCCGAAAATTCAATCAATAATATCATCATGCTGAAAACATACATATCCTCTATCAGGCCGATATGCGAGGCGCTGACGGGGGCAAAATGTGCTCTTCTACTCGGTATCAGAGACGTGAGTTCAAACACAGTACGCAAGCAATTTCGTGACCTCAGTTGATATATGAAGTAGCTATGTGCTCCGAGTAATTATGATGCAATTTCGAATCTCATTAACTCGGCCATCAACGAAGACGTCAAATATCAGACGCGCCCCCTTGATCTTCGCAATCAAAGGATCTATGCAATTAAGGTGAGAATTGATTCCAGTGTCTATTAATAAGGCATTACGGCTGACTTTAGTTAGGCCGGTGTCAATAGTCTCTTGGACGTTGCGAGACAAACATACAAAGAAGCGAACAACGACGCCGTTGAGCTTGCGAGCCACTTAGGAGGTGGGCTTGACATAATAAAGCTAAACAATCAGACCATCTAACTTGATCGTGTAGAGGTGCATGGCATGCCAATTGATCTGAAGTTTGAGAACAGCCGACAGTACTACCTACGATTGGCCACCATGGATATTCAGGACACCGTCCTACCAGACGTTTTCATCAACGTTTGCAAAAAGAAGAAATTCGTTGAATTTCAAACCTTGGACCTTGTCAAACTAAATCAGAGAATTACGGATGCCCACAACGAAGTGATCAACATGAGTGACCGTACCATTCAGGAGCTCATCGATGAATTACGCGGTGATCTACCAGGGCTTTTCCGTATCAGCGAAGGAATTTCTCTCCTCGATATGCTGGCCTCGTTCGCCCATTTGGCCGTGGCGCAGGACTACGTTCGGCCTGAGCTGACTGACACCCTTGCTATCAAGGCCGGGAGACACCCAATCCAAGAAAAGATTCATTCTACCAAATACATCCCAAATGATGCATATGCCACTCAACAATCAAGATTTCAGATCATCACAGGATGCAATATGAGCGGTAAGAGTACGTACATACGTTCGCTGGCGTTGATGACAGTGATGGCCCAGATTGGATGCTTTGTCCCTGCCCAATATGCCTCTTTTCCCGTTTCACATCAGTTGTTCGCTCGCGTCTCTGCCGACAATTCCTCCGAAGCCAATGTTTCTACCTTCTCCGGTGAAATGCGTGAGATGGCATTTATACTGCGAAATATCAAACCGCACAGCATGATAATCATCGATGAGTTGGGCAGAGGCACAAGCACAATTGACGGGCTAGCGGTAGCGATAGCCATTGCAGAAGCTCTCGTCGACAGCCATGCTCTTGTATGGTTCACGACACATTTTCGAGACCTGCCTCGGATCATGGCTGAAAGGCCTGGTGTGGTGAACTTGCATTTAAGCGTGGAAATTGTACCGGAGGAATCAAAGATGACCATGCTTTATAAAATTGCAGATGGGTATGTGCAGGAGAAACATTATGGGCTGCAGCTTGCGAAGTTACTTCCTTTTCCTAAGAGGATGTTGGATATTGCGCAGATGGTTTCTGAGAGAATAAGTGCTCGCAACGAGGCGAAGAAACGAAAAGGTAGAGCTATAGCTCTATCTAGAAAACGGAGGCTGCTGCTTGATTTGAGAGAGTCGTTGGTCCAGGCGAGTCAGGGGGCCATGGAAGGACAGGAGTTGGCAGGTTGGTTGAAGAAGTTGCGGGACGACTTCACGATGCAGATGGCCTCTTTGCATCGCATAATTGATAACGATGAAGACATCGATGATGATGATGATGATGATGATGATGATGATGATGATGGTGAAATCCCAGATCCAGCAGGCACGACAGCCGAAGATGATGACCCCGACGACATGATGATTCAAGACACCCCTGAAGATGACGAGATGGCCGATGCAGAAAGTGCAAGCGACATCCCCTCTAGTGACCTATTTTGCTGAACACAACAGTGTACTCCCACTGCTTGTTCTATTTGAATGCAAGTGACATTTCGCTATGCTATGTACTCCGTCTATGCAGGTATATCTTAGAAGGAAGGTCATAACTTTTCTCCAATGCCAGGCCATGTCAGAACAACACGACATATCACAACTCCTCATGCTAAAGCAGCATGGCAACAATCAGAAATGCAAGATCCGCAATTGAACTCCTTTTTAACCGAAGTGATACAAAACCTGCTTCTTCTTCCCTTTGCCCTTCTTACCACCGCCGCCAGCGTTACTGGATTCTGACATATCATACTCACTTCCTGCAGCAGATGCAGGATCACTCGTCCAGGCAGATTGTTGTGGACCAGGGCTATCCCATCGTCTAGTACCGCGCGTGAGACCAGCCATTAATGTATTCGGCTTAGGCGCCGCAGGGAGAGCAGGGAAAGCATCTGCGGAACGCGAAGGACCGGGCTGAGGAGCACGAGAAGACGATCGACTGCTTGCTGCAGAGAGGTTGGCAGAAGTATACCCGCTTCTTGCAGCGACTCCCGTTGCAAGAGGTTTTGAAGACGAAGATCGCGTGCCACTGCTAGATGGAAGGGGTGGGAATGCCGAATTAGAAGAGACGGAAGCAATCGTGTTGCGTGCAGAGGGGGATCGACCTGCTGCTGCTGTGTTTTTCAGCATGAGGACGCGGGCACCACCGGAACCAGTGGCACCTGCTGTAGAGCTCGGGTTGTAGTTACCCCCAGCACCCGGAAGAGCGGGATAGTCTTCATTGATCGCACGCCAATCATTCCAAGCCTTGAGAAGACCAAGGCGTTGAGACTCGTTTTCGTATAGTTCTGCAAGTTCCTTGATCAGTTTCCCCACGTCATCAGGAGATGTGTCGAAAAGAGAGAAGAAGCCATCAATCATATGCGTTGCGGTGATTCTTCCTGTTCGGTAGGCGGAGACTTTATTCTTGAAGTTGTCCAATTTCAGTTGATCGTTCTTGAGCATGATAGCCGCACGATTGATGACACCGGCATGAGCCAGCTGGCGCGCTTGGTCTCGTAGGGAAGGAGAAACATGTGGGGCAGTGGTCGTGTTGTTACCGCTGATGCTAAGATTCTGAATAGGAGGAGTTGGGGCGGCTGACGGTGTGCGCGACGGTACCTGCGCGGGCGTACGGCTGGCTGGAGTGGGAGGTGCACGGGAAGGTCCACCGGTGGTGAGTTGTCCACCAAAAGTTCTTGAAGTCACAGACTGAGCACTTTGAATGGCCATCTGACGATGGTAGGCAAGCTCGTCACGCCGCAGGGGTTGCGCGCTTGAGACAGGTAGGGGTTCAGCGTTGGGATCGCGTCCCCTGCCGGCACCTCTCCTAGGCCGTTCAGTCTCATAGTTCGAGCGCACATTAAATGCTCCCATATCAACGTGTCTGGCGCCACGGCGCTCATCCTTCGACATGCTGTTCGGATGCTCTTCGAGTCTATGAGCTTTGAGATCCATTTGATTCTCAAAGACGACAAATTTCTTCTCCAAGCATTCCTTGTCCAAACACAGATAATGGTCGTGTTTGAAATGTTCTTCCAACGCATCGTAATTGACGAAGTACTGCGGAGATTGCCCATTACGCCGCCTATCGCAGATGTGACACCTCTCATGCTTATCACGGCAGTGCGCGTATAGTTCATCATCTCCATAGAATCGCACTCGACAGAAGCCACATTCTGGGTGTCCTTTGAATCCACTTTGTTCAGCTGCTCCGGGAACATGGTCGCCGTATTTTTCGTGCTTGCGCAGCTGATTGACAGTGAACAGCTCATGCTCATGGGTGAAGACTTTCTTGTTCCGAGTGCAAAGATCACACATGGATCTGCCGTGTCGACTTTTGACATGGTGATGTAGGTCTGGCCAACCCAGACATGCTACATCGCATTTCTTGTCAGGGCAGTTGTATCGTAATAGCAAGACTGTATCGGCAAATATCTGCTGCGATTCATAGCGAATACCGAGATTGTCGTCTGTTCTCACAAAGTCCTTTGCGTCGAAATCACCATATGACTTTTCTGTGTCGTCCGTGAAGATAACGAAGGGCGACTCGGTCTAATCGCAAAGTCAATAACATGTCTTTTGAAACGAATCAATTCTCACGAGATGCTACTCACCCGACAATGCGCACAAGCCTTGGTCTTGTATAACGCCCTCATGCGCAACGCGCAGATATGGCAAGTCCAATGCTTGCAAGGCGCAACTGAGCGGTGCACCACCTTAGACGCACAAATGAAGCAGACCTCATCATCATCGTCGCTCTCCTCCTCGGGCATTCCCTTACCGGCCGCGATCTTCTTATTCTCAGCCTGATCAGCGGACTCGCTCTTCCCCTCGCCTTTATCATTACTGGCATCTCCGGCAAGGCGATCACCGGAGGTGCCATCTGGCTGGAGACCGGTGTCCGGGGGCGGTCCGCCTTCACCGTTATGGCCTCCCTCAACCTGGGCGCCTCCACGACCCCTGTTACGGCCTCCCCGCCGGCCTCTGCCACCTCCGCGAGTATCGAATGTCTGGTGATCATTGCTGGTGGCCGTGGTGGTGCTGTTGTTTGCGGCCCGACCTGTGTTTCCGCCGCCACCACCACCGCCCCGACGTCGTCCACGGGCAGCGCTTTTGTTGGCGCGTGGGCCTGAAGGTGCTGCTGCTGGAGTGTCTGCCATCTTTGTAATTTTGTAATTCTTGATTTCGTTCGATATGCCGATAGGTACTTGATATTGGTGATGCGGGTGTTTTTAGAGATTCCTGAACGATTTCTGCGCGATGGGGGAAAAATGAGCCGGTCTTTTTTGGCTGCTATGAAAGTGTTCGCTAGGTATTGTGACAGAAGAAGAAGTCCACCCCTTTCTTTCGCGATAATGATATATAGAAGCAGAGCTGGTCTGTCTTTCGTACTCGAAGAGGTTATTGCTGAGTTGCTTTGGTTCATTTCCGGGTGCACCTCGTCCATCCCACTCAGTGAAGCTGGCATCAAGATCTGGGACGGCAACTGGAGTCGTGAGTTCCTTGACAAAGTCGGGCTCTCTCACCGCGAGGTTGGCGATCTAGGCCCCGTCTATGGCTTCCAATGGCGACATTTTGGCGCAGAGTACATCGATTCGAAGACGGACTATACAGGCCAGGGCGTGGATCAGTTGGCAGATGTCATTCACAAACTCAAGACAACTCCTTACGATCTAAGGATTATCTTGAGCGCATGGAACCCAGATGATCTGAAGAAGATGGCTCTCCCTCCTTGCCACATGTTCGCCCAGTTCTACGTCTCATATCCCGACGGCCAGGGAACTAAAGGGTATCTGTCATGTCTGCTATACCAGCGGTCTTGTGATATGGGTCTTGGGGTGCCGTTCAATATAGCATCTTACGCCCTGCTCACACATATGATTGCCCACGCTGTTGACATGCATCCAGGTACATTGATACACACAATGGGTGATGCCCATGTATATCTTGACCATATTGATGCTCTAAATGAGCAGCTAGAGCGAGAACCAACGCCGTTTCCAACGTTGAAGATCAACCGTGATGACCGGGGAAGTGGGCAGATTGACGGATGGAAGGCAGAGGAGTTCGAAGTCATTGGATACGCACCACACAAACAGATCAAGATGAAGATGAGTGTATGAAACGAGGCGAAAAAGTTTCAAGGTAGGCGTCAGATTCGCACAGTCATGGTCTTCTTTTCAGTCTATGCTTCAGGCCACAATCGCGATTGCAGTTCGGGCAGTGCACGCCGGTCTGCAGCGTGTCAATTGATCCAGAATTATACGAACAACCACGAGAATATGATACAGCGTGGAACTAGACAGTAAAACAGGGGGGTATCGACAAATTGACTCTGTTGATGAGTCGCGACATGCTAGCGGAGCAGATGAAATACATTACACGGCATAAAGTGAGCATGCTAAACAAGACTTTTGCCTTTCTCCCGCCTCTTGCCTTCAAGCTCTCCAAGCTCCCTCAATACACCTTCATAAACCCACATCGTGACGGCACTTGCGGGAGCAGCTTTGATAAGTGTGATTCCCAATCCACGATATAAGTTGAAAAATCCCTGATGCCTCACGATCTTCTTGATAGTGTTGAAGATACCAGCATACTCAGGCATTTTCTCGCCGACAACATAACGAGTTCGCGTGGGACCCTGGATCTGCAGCCGTTTTCGGACAATGTCAAGTGGAAAAACGAGCGTCTTCGAGGTCACGGATGCGACGGTGCCTGTCAGGGCATCCGCGGTGGAGAAGGGAGATAGCCGTGCCAGCGTCGATGGCTTCGACGGCTTCTCGTCGGAATCATGATGACTATTCTGCGCGAAGAACGAGAAGGAAGAGATGGATGGATGGAGCATCTCATAGCAAGCGAAGAAAAACCCCATATAAGGCACGATCTGTGCAACAGCTGCCGATGAGCCGCGGAAGAATCCCATCAACCCTTCATCGCGATGTATTGACTTGATGGAATTGAATATTGAGAGGTAGACTTTGTCGTTTCCTTGTGCTGCGAAGCGAGTGCGAAGGAGGTCGAAAGGGTAAGTGGATAGTGTTGCAGCACAACCAGATACTGAACCAGCAATAAATGATTCGACGCCTATTATTCCCTTCTCCTTGACCTTTGCGGTGGTTGTCGTCGTTGGTGTCGGTTTGTTTCCCTCGAGAAGGTATTTGTGCAGTGTAGCGTAGGTTCCAAACTGTACAGTGCCATAGCCCACGTACATCATCTCAGCGCTGATATTGCCCTTCCAAAAAGCCGTCACTCCTTCTTCCTTGAGGAGCGTCCGGACTGTAGCCCAAATGCCCTTGTATGCCCTTCCATGCTGCGCGGTGGATGCTTCGGAGAGGGAATGGACCTCTAGCTGCAGACGGATCTTGATGACATCGAGAGGAGCGATGAAGAAGCGAGAGACAAGGCCAGCCATGCCCCCGGCAAACGCAGTCTGATACTTTGTAGGGTGAAAGTGAGACGTAGAGCCATCGGTGCGGCCGTCATCCTGTGTCGACATGATTATGACTGGCTGGTCGTATCGACGATGTGTCGACTATGATCTGCTCGATGGCCATGCACGGAGGGAGGAAAGAGATCGCAGAAGACCACGATGCCTCTGAGAAGCCTGCCTTAAACAGAGGGGTCTCTTGGGACCGACTCGACCAGCAGAGACGGAATGCGCTGCGAATGACTGTTGCAGTCTGCATCCATAGGGTCGTCGACTTTTGAGTCCTGTCTGTTTGTCAGTCTGTCAGGCCGCCGCGCCGTAGTGGGCCATCTCGGGTTTCTACATACGCCAAACTTAATCCGCACGCATCTATCAAAGGACATCACCACCACCACCATCAAGACAGACACAGACTCACGATACGCACAATATGGGCAGCTCAAGGAGAATCGCTAAGGTACGTTGCAACTGGTCACAGCACCTCCCCGCCGATAAAGAAGCTTCCCCGCTGACGATTCCGCTCAACCCCGCGCGCAACGCCCTGTTTCATGCTCTGCTCCGTCTGTCAGGGCTTCCATCACTGTCCTGTGCGGCTCGTGGCTTCTGGCAGGCGGCGCACTGTCTGTAACAGGGCGGGCCGCTTCTTGCGTCCAATGTGTCTTCTTGAAGGAGCTCAATGAGTTAATCGCAAACCCTCCGGCCGGCTGTGTCGTTGAGGTCGAAGATGAATCGGATCTGTATAAATGGAGGGTCTTGATGGACGGGCCCGAGGGATCGCCGTATGAAGTGAGTTGAAACACATTGCTACGCTCAGCGATTTTGTTTCCTCTTCCCGTTGCCGGAGCTCACACGTCCATCAGGGCCACACCTTCACCATCAACCTCTCCCTGCCCATCGACTACCCTTTCAAGCCCCCCACCCTCTCCTTCGCCACCCGCATCTATCACCCCAACGTCACCAATGACGACAAGGGAAGCATGTGTCTCGGCATGCTGAAATCAGATCAGTGGAAGCCCTCGAGTAAGATCGCTGCTGTGCTAGAGTTCGCAAGACAGTTACTCAGCGAACCCATGCCGGATGATGCTGTTGAGGGGAGGATTGCTGAGCAGTATAATTCGGACAAGGAAGCGTTCAATAAGGCTGCTAAGGATGCGGCGGATAAATGGGCGAAATGAGCGGGTCTTCAGTCGATATGTTCACGCCAGGCTTCTTTCTCTGGTTTTCTTGTTTCGATGCTGTCGTTTTAAGTCGTGTTTGGGTAGGGAAGCGTTTGCTGCTGATATCAATTGCATTCAGATATGAGATCTTTGTGTGATGATTTTCTCATTGATGATGTTACAAAGTATGGAGATCGAATACATACGATTCACGATTGCGATTGTCATGTTGGATCGCGCTTCAACGTTCAAAATAGATGTCCAATCAAAGCGCAGAATATTGACGTCTCAAGCAACGACACAAAAGGCTGAGCCACAGCCAACGCAGCATCCTTCTTCCTCGTCTTCTTCTTCATGCAACACGAGAGAACCAGCAATCAGCGCCACAATGCCATGGCAGAGGGCGAGAAAGAAACAGAAAGTAAGCAAAAAGCAGACCCCGGAAAGAAGAAACGCCACACTCATAAATGCCCCCCGCATAACCCCTGAAATATGCACATCCGTCAAAAGATAACGACAAAAATATTATTCCCTTAACGATTTCTCCGTCAACGGCAACAAGCTCCTCCGAGGGCTTCCCTTCGGACTGCCCTTCGGTGTGATATAAATGGTCTCCAGACCACTATTCCTGCTTCCTCGCCGACTCTCAGGCCCATCAACAGTCTCGAAAAGTTCTGTGTCACCTCCCTTTCTCCACGTCGTAGCAAATCTCTCGCACCAGGCGGTAGCTGCGCCGAAATATGGCTCAACATGAATGCTCCACATGTTGCACACGAAGAGCAAAATGGCTCCAAAAATGGGAATGATAAAAATGAACGTAAGATCATTAGGCTGGGGAATGATATCGAGATCAGGCGTAGCCCATTGTCCACATGGTGCAATGCGAGGAACTGTGGGAGGAGCATTCTGAGCGGTATGGTCGATGGTGGCGTATGATGGCGGATTGAGCAATGCTCTGGGCCCGAATGTTATCCATGTCAGAAGAGTGCGCACAAGCGTGCCGTGAAGGAGGTAGATAGGAAAGGAGATGCCGCCGAGCCAGGTGAAAAATGGCGTGCCTAGCCAATTTCGCAAATTCGATGAATATAAGATGCTAGCTGAAAGAATATGGGAGCCGACGGCAGGCCAGTGGCGGCCTTGATTAGCGCCGGCTGGAAAGATGCGAAAACCAATTTGCTGGAGGTTGCGAGACCAGGTTCTCTGTTCGGCGTATTGGTCTGGGAAACTACACAAGAAGAGTCCAAGGAGAACTCCGCAGTAGCAGACAAAATTATTCAACTTTGAACTCCGTCGCGGGATTGGGAGGTAAGATAATTCAGCTAGAATCATCCCAGCAGTGACAGATATGAACACAGTTGCTATTATCAGGCACGTCAGTATATCACGGACCCATCGCGAATGAAAGCATGGACATCAACTTACTGTAGTCAGAAATCCAATTCCAGATGTAGAGAGCAACCATCACTGCTAGGCGGAATGATCCAGTCGTATTGCAGGTTGCCAAAAGCACGAGGTAGGCGTACATCGAGCCCCGGAATAGAAAGGCTAACGCCCACTGTGGCTGGTCGTACTTGTTCTTTTCGTACATCCAAGTGCCGACCAACTCCTTGCATAAATCCCAAATCGCACTGAACCACGTTGATGACGGTGGTGGGCTCGTCTCTTGCAACCAAAACGCATCGCTTCTGCGCGCAAGCTCTAACAATCCCAGCTGGCAAAGAGACCAGCTGATAACAGTCACCGCTGCGGCGGGGAAAACAAGCCGACCTGTTCGTCTGAAACTCGACCGCGCGAGGTTCGAGAGTGCATCGGCTGTTTTTCCCATGCGGGAGCACTGTATCGGCTTCAAACTATTGACATAGCCGAGAAGAACAAAAAAGACAGCTACCCACGCGTTGCCTTGACCAAGAAGGCGGATATAAGGTAGTTGATAGAATTTAGCAGGCATATCCATGCCGGTGTTTGGAGGAAGCATGGAGCGTGCAAAACACATAACCAAGTGGGATGAGACGACGAAGAGAGAGGCGATACCACGGAGTCCCTTGATATGGTTGTTAGAATGAACATGTTTGTTATATTCTGGAGAAGGATATGAGAACGCACGCTTGCCCAGCTTGTGTCTACACTTGTAGACAGTTTGGGAGGCATATTGGGCGAATATGATCAAATAAAACCGCTTTGATGCTTGTAAATCTGCCCTTCTCAATCGGCAATGAGGATAGTCAACGTCGATGTAGTTGTATGCTAGCTCGATGACTAGCTAATGTCCAGAATCCTCTGTTTCACGGTGTGGTAATATTGTGGCCGGATGAAGGCCGCCTCGAAAGACCTTTCGCGAACCCAGCATAGGGCACGAGCCGACAATTTATGTAGCCTAGTAGGCACCGCGAAAGGTGCTCTATGAAAGGGATATGAGCAAGCAGTGCCAGACCAAATGTGACGACAATCGAATCGACGAAAACGGAAAGAGGCCAGATGAAGTATGGCTGTCTTGCACTTCATGCAAATCAGAAAGATATAGACCTCTCTGAGACGAAAGATAGTTTGGATCTTCTCTCGTATTTCGATGCCTTTTTTTCTACTCCCCTCGGTAACGCTGCTCGAGTTGGCCCCACGGTTGAGTTGATATTGAGACTTCCTTCCCAAAACAACCTCGACCTGGCAAGAGTAAATTCAACTTGAGGCCTCGAGTGATGCCGATTGCTCCAGAAGCAGAGATTCCCACTAATGCGAAAAAAAGCTGAATAGCAAGCGTTTGATAAATAAAAGAGGGGGACAAGGAGAAGAGCCAAAGTAAAAAACCAGATGTTTGAGTCGAATAGGAGGCAATGTGGAGAATTGGTCAACGGGGGCCAAAAGTGCTTGCGATGCTGGAATGCACGGCCGTTGGCAATTGCAGCTGTGCAGGACACGAGAAGTACATACATACATACGTATACTGCCGATCGCTTGGTGGGTAATACATAGCCTCGAATCTGGCCCATATCACTATGGAATCGGATTCCTGCTGCCCAGGGAATCCGGAATAAAGCTCAAGCTTTTCATCACTCCTTTGCAACTGGGCTAAAGATGAGCGTAATCGGAGGCGGCAGATCCGGCCTCTAACAAGAGCGTCGTTCTTCCTCGTTCGTCTTCACTTGCGGCCCCCCTTATCTTCAAAGTCCACGCAAGCTCCTAACCCCTGCAATGTCATATGTATGCCTATGCATTGGGATCGCGGGTTGTATCAAGCACTTGATTTGACCTGGAACTCTGTACAGTAGACTGCAAACATCTCCAGTCTGTGCATCTCAGGCACAGTCGAATCGGGCGGGCATGGATGAGCATGAAGTATGTACCATGCCAGAATCCATTTTTGGGCATAACTGCCACCAAACCACTTCTTTGAATTGTTGACAAAGAAGGCCCATGGTCCTTCGTGCTAGCCTTGGTTTCAAAGAGTAACAGTCCTTCTGGTTACGGGTCAATGGAGCAGGGAATGATATAACGGCAATGCTTGCGTCATTCACGTTCCAATGTTCGGAGAAGCAGACACGTACATATATGTATGTGCGCATGCCCTGTGTACAGGCCATGAACAGGATGGTCTTGTCCATCCTCCTCGACCGGGCATTTCATGGCGGCCACTCGGCGGTGATGCAGCGGCCATTCACAAGGAGCGAGACAGACCTTCTTCTCGAAGTGACAATTGAGCTCGGCATGAGGCCCTGGGATCGAAGCGCGTGCTCCACTCTGCATCTCCGAGAAACTGGCCAAGTTGAAGGCACACGACCATTGCCGTGGTGTCATGTCGTCCAGCCTCTGGTAACGGCGCCCTGCGTCGTATGCCTCTTCTGATCCCAGGAACCGGCAATGAACCCCCCCAATTGCAACTGGTGATCAATCTTCGTATGCCTGTCGTAGTGATGGAGCAGTCAGTTATCTGTGCTCCGTAGACCTCGTCTGTTGGCTGTCGCAGAATCATTCTGCCGTTGGCCGTTGGCCGTTGGCCGTGACAGCGACAGCGACGACAGCGGATGACGTTGATGGCGTTGATGGCGTTTCTCAAAGAGAGAGCGAGGGAAGATCTGGAGACTGAAGATCTGAACCAGTGCTGAGCTGGACGTTTGTCTCATTATTACAGCTGATTCACTTGAATGGAGGAAAGGAAGATGATATGGCACCAAGCTGCATGAGGACGCATACAGATATACGCAGCAGAAGATCAACTGAAGAAAACAGCAGCAACTCAGCCATGTCCTTTGATATAAACTGGGAAGAGGCTACATCAGGCCCTGACGGAGAAGAACTCGCTGAACGCATCCGTTCTTTCATCCACGACAAATTCCAACAGATAGCCCTGCCGCGCTTCATCAGGTCCGTGGAGGTATCGTCTTTCAATCTTGGGACAGTCCCGCCAGAGCTTGAGATCAAAGATCTATCAGATCCGTTCGCGGACTTCTATGAAGCAGACAGCGATGATGAAGATGTTTCCGACGCTGAAGCTGAGGAGCACAAATCCTCTACTCCAGCTGCGGGGCAGCACGCGCAGCACAGCTTTTCCTCAAGGGCGGAGGAGGAGGACAAGGAGGAGGACGAGCATCGATGGCCTGCACAGCCATCCAGCTCACTACGGGATGGGCAACTGGATGGTGCATTAATTCCTTGGGGTGCACATCGTGCTTTCAGCCAGAACACTGTATCCCCGACAGGACTGGGCTCGCCTATGGGTGACCACCTCAATGCCTACAGATTTTTCCCGCGTCCCGGAACATCTGGCAT
>JAGYIB010000167.1:0-13917 GCA_024244615.1 Ascosphaera pollenicola | reverse complement strand
GTCTGCAGAGGGCGGGTAGGTGGATGCGAAGCGGATGCGCGAGTGTAGAGCGAGCGCAGGGGGTCGTGAAGAAAGAGCTTGTCTGCATGTATGGTCAAGAGGGATTGGATTTAGCAGCAAATTGAGGGTCACTGCAATCTGTTCAATCAATTTGTTCCTATTCAGCCCTGGCCGTCCATCTAACCATCCTCGTCAGCGTCGATCTTCAGCATTTCATTTCCTTCCCACCGTCAACATCGTCATTCAACGTCCAGTCGATCTCGATCTTCAACTTTTTTTTATTTTTTTATATCGCGAAACTCCGCGGAGTACACGCCGCTAAGCCCAATACAGCTAGACTACACCCCTCTGCTTAGTCACGCTACACAGCCAATCAGAAGCGAGCAATTCTTTCTTCCGCTTCGGCGAAAATGATCCAAGACAACAACCGCGACGACGACGAACGACGACGACGAGCACGACCAAGAGACATCAACATCACCAGCAGTCAATTGACATCATACAACTCCATCCGTCGACTTCGCTCACTAGGCAGAGGCTCTGAACAGGCAGCGCATCTCCAATTGACTTCTGCGGACTCCAAAGATACCCTCAATCCCCTTTGCCATGTTCTCGCGCTCAACCCTCGCCCGGTCTGCGCCGCGAGCCACCGCTGCTCTGCGCCAGCAGTCCCTCGCCGTCTCCCGTCGCAGGTGCTTGGCCACCGCTGCCGACGCTGCAAAGTACGAGTATGAGACCAGCGAGGCCGCTGGCATCAAGTTCGCCAACCAGAACATCCCCGGCTTGACGGGCTCCTTGACTGTCGTTGCGAAGGGCGGGTCGAGATATCAAGCTTCCGAGGGCTTCTCGGAGGTTTTGGAGAAGTTCGCTTTCAGGGTGCGTGCAATTGACTTGCATTCAAGTCGCGAGATGTCAATTGAGTGGTTGGGATTGAAACTCTGGCTAATTGATTTCTTCGCAGTCCACCAACAAGCGCTCTCAATTGCGCATCACCCGCGAAACTGAATTGCTCGGTGGTGAACTCACTGCTTCCCACTCGAGGGAGACCTTCGTCCTCTCCACCAAGTTCTTGAACCAGGACCTCCCTTATTTCGCTGAGCTCCTCGCTGAGGTCTTGCAGGACACCAAATACACCGGTAAGCTTGCCTTGCCCTTGCCCTTGCCTCTCAGCCGGTGTTGAACGCTCGGCTATTGTGACCCGAAAAATTGTCACAGTCACAGTCACAGTCGAGAACATCTGAACTGACGAGATCAAAACTCCATCATAGAACATGAACTTGAGGAGCTCGTCCTCCCTCAAGTCAAGTACTCTCAATCCGCCCATGCTTCAAACCCCGTCGCCCTCGCCTTAGACGCCGCCCACACCACCGCTTTCCACTGGGGCCTCGGCAACAACCCCGTTCCTGCCTTGTCCGCCCCCTGGAAGAAGAACATGTCCGCTGAGTCCGTCTCGACCTTCGCTAAGAACCTATACATCAAGCCCAGCCTCGCCATTGTCGGCTCCGGAAACAACACCGCTGACTTGGGCAAATGGATCAACCAATTCTTCCCTAACTTGTCCACCTCTGCCCAGCGCGGTCCCTTCGCTCCTCAACCTCATATCAAGGCTGGCTACTTCGGTGGCGATGTCCGCGTTCCCAGCACCGCCGGTAATGCCTTCACAATTGCCTTCCCCGGCTCTGGCGTTCTCGGTAGCGACAGCTACAACCCCGCCTTCCCCGTCCTTGCCGAGCTCCTCGGTGGCACCAGCAACCTGAAGTGGTCTAATGGCACTTCCTTGTTCTCCATCGTCAAGGCTGATACTCCTGGCAACGTGAACATCAACACCGCCAACTACGCTTACTCCGATGCTGGCCTCTTCACCATCACCGTCACCGGCCCCGCCCCCTCCATCAGACTTGCCGGCCGTCCTATCGTCGAGACTATCCAGGCTGTCGTCGACAAGGGCGCTACTGAGAATGATATCAAGAAGGCCATTGCCAATGCCAAGTACCGTCTTGTCGAGAACTTCAATGCCCAGACCATCGGCCACGACTTGTTGTACAAGGGCGACGTCACTCCCCTCTCGACACTTTTCAAGGGCTTGGAGAACGTTACTGAGGAGCACATCAAGGCTGCTGCCCAGAGACTGATGAACGAGCGCGCAACTGTTGCTGCTGTTGGTGATTTGGATCAGTTGCCTTATGGTGCTGAGATTGGCTTGGATGCTTAGATTCTGTCCTCGTCTCGTTGAGAAAAGAGTAAAGAGATGCTTTGTGTGTATATATGAGAAGAAAGGGAAAGCCTGCTGTGGTGTTATCACTTTATCTTTTTTTTTCTTTTTTTCTCCGTTCATTTTCCCTTTCTTCCTTTCTTTTTTTTTTGCTTTGTCCTTTATCGTGTTATCTTCTAATGCATAGGACTTATTTCATTCCTCAAATCCAGCCCTCTTCCTTGTATACGATATCGACTTTGCAATTGCTGTTCTTATCCGAATTCTCGATTGCAAAGTTCATCGCTTGCGTCTGCGAACTCGAGATCCATTGAGCTGATGTCACAAATGTGAAGCGTTTCCCAGGAAGGTATGGAACGATTCTCTAAAACCTCATCTACAATTGTCACGTTAGAAGGACAAGTGATTATCGAACTGGTCTGAAGATGCTTCGTCTTCATTTTAAAAAAGAAAAGACATAAGATATATATATACAAAGAATTGAGCAGCAATTAAGGCATCATGTCAAATAGCAAAGATATCATGCTCGAAGTCAAAGTGTCAATCTAATTGACAATAACATGGAACATTCGTTTCACATCTCTTTTTCTGTTTGTTTTCTCCCCATTCAATTGGACGCAGCAACAGGTTTGGTCTCTTCGGCCACTGGCGTCCCGGAGACTTTCACCTCAGCGACGGGCTTGGAGACATCAGCCTTGACGGCCTCCTTGGTGACCTCAACCGGCACATCTGGCTTAGCCTCATCGACCTTCTTAGGGTCCTGCTGGCGAGCTTCAGCGGCCGCCAATTTAGACTCCTCAACCTTCTCTTTCTCGGCGACATCAACAGAGGCAGGAGCTGGAGCACTCTTGGTTTCCTCGACCTTCTCCTCCTTGGGTGCCGCGGCTTGCTTAGACTCCTCCGTAACAGCCTTAGATTCCTCAGCCTTCTTCTCCTCCTTCGTCTCCTCGGCCTTCTTGGGCTCTGCCTTAGAGGCCGCAGCGGGGACAGGAGCAGGAGCGGCCTTAGGCTCTTCAGCCTTCTTCTCGTCCTTGGGTTCTTCAGCAGGCTTAGGTTCTTCCTTCTTAGGCTCAACCTTAGGAGCCTCGACTGGAGCAGGAGCACTTGGCTTAGCCTCTTCAGCCTGCTTGGAATCCTTCTTAGGCACTTCAGCGGGTGCTGGAGCGGCCTTGACCTCTTGCTTCTTCTCGGTCTGGGTTTCTGCCTTGACTTCCGGCTTCTGCTCCTTTACCTCGCGCTTTTCAACGGCAGCGGGAGTAGGAGCAGGGACAGCAGGATTGACATCCTCCTCCTTCGCCTCGGGCTTAGCTTCAGGCTTGCTCTCAGCCTTTGGCTCGACCTCAACAGGAGTCGGAGCTGCTTTGGGCTCCTCAGCAGGCTTGCTGTCCTTCTTGTCATCCTTTGCCTCTGGCTTCGCTTCGGTTGGAGCTGGAGCAGCGGCCTTGGGTTCTTCGGCGTGCTTGCTCTCCTTTTTGTCCTCTTTCACTTCGATGGTGGCCTCAATGGGCTTTGGATCTTCAAGAGCAACCTTGGCCTCGGGCTTCTTTTCCTCCTTAGGGGCAGCAGGAGCAGACTCAGGCTTGGTCTCGACTTTCAACTCAATTTCAGCAGCAGCAGGCTTGTCATCCTTCTTGGCTTCAACAGGAGCGGAAGTAAGAGTAGCCTTCTTTTCCTCAGCCTTCTTCTCGGGTTCAGGGGCAGGGGCAGGGACAGCAGGCTCCTGAGGTTTCTCAATAGGCTTCTCGGAGACGGTGGTCTTCTCCTCAGGCTTTTTAGCAGTGTCCTTCAGGTCGGCGATCTTCTTTTCTTCAGCCTTTTCAGGAACGCTTTCGGCGACGGGAGCCGATGCTGGTGCTGGCTCACTCGGTCCAGTAGACTTCTCACTCTGCTTGGGCTCCGACCTCTGCTCGGCGGGCTTGTCGGCAGGCTTGCTGTTGTCGGCGACCTTTTCAGGGGTAGTGGCAGCGGGCTCGGCGGCCTTTGCGGGAGCTGCGGAGGAGGTAGCTGGCTTGTCTTCGACTGCGGGCTGAGCTTCTGTCTCAGGCTTCTCCCCAAATTTTTCGCCATTGATTTGGCTTTCGTCAACCTTGTTCTCCGCTGAGACGGCAGGCTTGACTTCAGCTTCCTTCTTGGCTTCAACCTTTCCCGCTGACTTTTGCTCGTCCACCTTCTGAGACTCGGCAGGTGTGGACTTGATCTGGGCGTCGTTCTTCTCCGCAGGTTTGGTCTCCTCGATTTTTGGCGCCGGAGCAGGCTTGATCTCTGCGACGGGCTTGGCCTCAGATTGGGGTACGGGCTTGGGGATCTCATCCTTCTTCTCCTCAGATTCGGCGGTGAACTTGGCGTCCTCGGTCTTCTTCCCGACGGCGACAGGGGCTGCTTGTGGCTTGACCGCAGCATCTTTCTCATCGACTGCCTTAGAGTTGAAAGGCTTCTTGTCATCAATAGTGCCAGTGGGTAATGCCTGCTTCTGCTCCTTCTCGACGGGCTTCTCAGCGGGCTGTTCGACAGGCTTGACGGCGGGCTTGACCTCCTCTGCTTCCTTCTCAACAGTGGCAGTAGACGGAGAGGATTGCTTGACTGCAGAAGTGACTTTGCCCTCGACCCCAGAGACTTCAGAGCTCTGTTGAGCGGACGGCTTCTCAGCCACAGCATCTTTCTTAACCTCAGGCTTAGGCTGCTCAGCTTTTTGTTCAGGAGCCGCAGCTGCAGGGATAACAGGCTTCTGCTCGACTGGGTCCGCCTTCTTCTCCTCTGCCTTAGGTTTTTCAGTCTTCTGTTCGGTGACCGGCACGGCTGAGACTGCAATAGGGGCTGCTTGCTTAGTGTCGGCGGGCTTCTTCTCCTCAGGCTCAACCTGCTTAGTCTCTTGGATGGATGGGACGACCTTGGCCTCCGCTTCCTCCTTCTGCTCCGTCTTAGCCTCCTCAGACTTAGCTGGCGTGGCGGGTTTAGGAGCTGAAATCGGCGCCTTCTGCTCTGCAGGAGCTTCCTTTGAACTTTCAACCTTAGGTTGCTTAGGTTGCTCAATCTTTTGCTCGACGAGGGGGGCCGCGGAAGCGGGGGCAGAGGCTTGTTCAGCCGGCTTGTCTGTCTTTGATTTCTTCTTTGCTTTAGTTTGAGTCTCAGCAACGACAGGGGCCGAAGCAGTGGATTTAATTTTGACGACAGGCTTGCTCACCTCAGAGTTCTTTCCTCCGAGCTCCTTGTCCTCTGCAGCTTGTTTTTGAGCACTTTCAATGGTCTCAACCTTTTCCTCCTTTGGCTTCGTGGCAGGTTCGGCGATAGGAGCAGAAGTCTTCTCGTCAACTGGCTTCTTGACTTCAGCGTCCTTCTTGACCTCAGGTTTCTCGACAGGATTCTCGACAGGCTTCTCAGCAGGCTTTTCGACCGGCTTCTCAACCGGCTTTTCAATAGGCTGCTTCGGTTCCTCGACCTTCTCGGCCTTGCGAGTTTCCTTAGGCTTTTCAGAGGGCGCCTTGTCCGAAGCCTTCTTTTCAGTCACATCAGGAGACGCTGCCTTGGCAGGGGCCTAGAATCTCATATTAACGATGGGTCTCAAATGACGTGGCCATAGGGTACCTACTTCGACGGGCTTCTCAGGGGTCTTCTCTTCCGATTGCTTGATTGACTGCTCTTTGGCAGGTGCTTCTTCCTTTATCTTGGGTTTCTCATCGGAACCATTGGTAAGAGCGTTAGCAATAGTCTTCTTCTCCTCCTGAACGCCATTGATGACAGGCTGTTCTTCTTTGATAATATCGTCCTTTCGGGGCTGCGGAGTTAAAGGAGGGGAGAAAACATCAATGATCTGTTTCTCGGGAACATGAGATACGGCTGGAGACGAAGTCTCCATCGGGACAAGAGAGAAAGTTTCTTCATTGAACAAGTCCCAGTCTGAAAAGTCTTGCTTGAGCAAGTCTTCAGTTGATTCAGCCTTGCCATCACCGAAGTCCTTCAGGTTCCAATTGGCAGCGGGTTCAATGTCCTTGACCTGAAATTGGTTGACGACTTCAGAAACTAGGTGCTCATATTCACTGAAATTCTTTGGCCAAGCTCCAATGCGCTGGATAGCGAGCTTGAGAAGCAACAAATGCTGGCGAGCATGATCAGTTTCGGTGACATTGGTATCAGGCATGATCATCTCGATGGACATGCTGGAGTCGGCCATGCTAGCGCTGTCAGGGCCAGACAGATGAAGCTCTGCAAAGAGCGGATCGATGAAGATGCGGAGGATATTTTCGTGGATAGTGGCAGACTTCTTGTAGTAGCGGCTAGCCATATCCTTGCCTCTCTTCGCCTGGTAGCGTTGGGCAATACTGGTGTACAACTGCGTCAAAAGGACAGAGGCCTCCAATGTGCTTGGGTGACGAGGTCCATAGACACGGCGACAGTTGTAGACAACATCCTCAGACAAGCGAAGGGCTGCGACAGCCTCGCCAACGAGGTAGCGCACGATGATGAAGCGGCAGCCGAGAGCAAATGTGACATAGGGAGGCCATTCATGCTGAGCTTCGCGGCTGCTCCACAGAAGCCCCAGTAGCCAGACTAGGGTTGTGTAGTCCTTAACCTCACCCAAAAAACCGACAAGGCGGTTCAAATGGCGAAGGCTGATCTGGGTCAAGCTGACCTGGAGATCCCTGATCACCTGCAACGAGTGCTGAACAATGACCTGTGCACCATCAAGCAACTTCTTGCGAATGTCCTCGCCAGGGCGTGGAATGAGATCACGTCCAGCTACAGCCATGCCAAGGTTGAATGCGAACTTGACAGTGGTTGGGGACATGTAGGCCTTGTGGGCAGCCAAGTAATTGAAAGACGTCAGTGCTAAACCAAGGGCCTGTTCGTACCTCTTAGAGGCCAGAAGCAGACTGACCTGGCTATTGCCAGCGATGGCAACAGATCGGATATAGTCATTAGAGATATGAGCACCAAAGTGAAGCATGACAGTCAAAACAAAGGCACGAAGAAGGGTAGCATCAGCAAAGCTGATCTTCTCACCCTCAGTAGAGAGGAAGTAAGCAATCAGTTCGTCGACGACACGGTCAGCTACCACAGGACGATTCTGAGTGATGAGATAGGCATGGAGACGTGCAGCAGAAGAGAATACCTGCTGGAGAGGCGCCTTAGCCTTGATCAAGCCCCTGAATTCCTCGAAGTAAGTGTACTCAGCAATCAACGCAGAAAGGCTCTCGTTGAGTGTATTAGACTTATTCTGACGAAGGCTGTTCTCGAGCTGCGCGAGGAAGACAAGATTTTCGCGACCACTGTTAGTGACATTGAATCCAACAGCCTTTGCGTTTCTGGAATCCCTGAGGATCAGCTGTCTGTGCAATTCATCTGCCAACTCATGGGCACTCTTCTGCATGTTAGCGGCAATGTAGCCGGCAGCAATCAAGTTCGCAGAAGCAATGAGACCGGCAGTAGTGGCCTTCTTCTGGAAGACATTTGAGGTGGTGCGCTTCAAGTCTTCAACAACAGCGTCGAGCTCGTTACGAGACTTATGATACTTGACAATAGTCGGCATGCGCGAAAGCGGTCTCTCATGGTCCCATCCAAGAGTCTCTCTAGTTGTTGTCACACGGCGCTTAAGGATATTCATGATTCTTTCAGTCTCAGGCTTGCTGAGTGTTTCATAAGGAGCCGAAAGCAAGGCCTTCTCCTGGTCTTCATAGAGTGACTCCAGTATCTCCATGATACTGTCCTGGTCAATTTCAGGAGATTCAGACTTCAAGAGCTCCTCATACAACTCAATCGCTTCAAGCTCATCGCGCTTTGACTCCTGGCACACCTTGGCAAGGTGCAATGCTGCCTGAATTGTGATGCTCGCAGAAGAACCAAAGAGAGTCTTGCAAACTGCATGATAATCAACAGCGGTCTGATGAAGGACCGAGTGTTCGGTGAAGACAATCGGCAAGCAGTGGGTGTAATGGCTGAAAAGCGAACGAACAAACTCGGGGTCGGAGAAGCGAGCATGAGACTTCGGCTCCTTTACCAAAGTATTAAAGAGAACCTTGAGGTAAGGCAAAGCATCGGCATACTTGGCTTGGTCCCAGAGTTCGGTGGCAACTATCACAGCAGCATCAAACGCTTCAGGCAAGCAGGTCTCAGAGTCCTTGTTGATCACAGAAACGATTGTCTTGTAGTAATCAATGAAGATAGGCCGAGGACGGGTGATCTCACCCAAGGTCTTCAGGAGCTCAATGACCTGCTGATCCGCTGGACCATACTGCTTCTCATAATCACGGAGCATCTCCTGTCGAAGAGCGATTATCTTGTCCGTCTCCTCATTCTCGGCAAAGAAGGCAAGCAGTTCGTTGGTGGCATTCTCGCGGAGCTTGTCACCTAGAGGACGACCGCTGTGGGCTGCACGGTAAACACGCGTACGAACATCTTCCTCTTGCGAAGGGTGGCGACGCGCGTGGTAGCATCTCGACAACTGGGCCGCTAGCTCAACGCTTGAATCAATATTAATCGCTGGAAGAGAAACATCCTGGATGGAAGGCTCGAAAAGCTCGGGCCAGACACCCTCCAAGACACCTCTAACCAGACGAGTAGCATCTTGCCAACGGTGCTGCTTGACATAGTGGCTGAAGAGAGCGTTGACAGCGCCAAAAAAATTCGCATCTGTCTTGCCATGCGACTTGACCCTTTGGCTGACAATTTCTTCAAGAGTTGCCTCAGATTGAATGCTCTTGGGGCTCTGTTCGAGGATCTCATCGGCCGTTTCCTCAATGCTGCCCTGCAGCTTGGCGTACTCCTCAGGCTGAGTCTGGTGACGGCTAGTGCTCTCATAATGGGCAGAAATCTTCTTCAAGACTGCTAAAGCAGTGATGGAGAGGCCAGCAGATTTCATCAAAGACGCGAAATCATTGAAATGGGAGACAGAGCAGTCAGAGGAGGATTGGAAGCCAGGCTCATACTCCTGCCACACAGAATTGAGGAGGGATGAAGCCTCTGCTTCTCTCTTCTGATCCTTGAGGAATTTGGCATAGGCAAGGATAACGTCAAGCTTACGTTTCTCCCAAAGGTCAGAACGGCTGACATGAGCCTTGGTAGCACTGTCATTCCAGAGAGAGACGTACTCCTTTTCTGCCGTTTCAGGATCGCCCTCAGTAGCACGTTTGCCAGCATCAGCCAAAAGCTCGTCGAAGTTGTCAACAGGTGCAGGGAGAGGAGGGTCTTGCTCATCATCCAAGTCAAGCATGAGGGTATCATGTGTTGGCTCTTCCCGACCTCCACGTTTCACGTTGACAGAATTCTGAGCAGAGATTTCACGGGCCTCAGAAGAGTTGGCACCATAAACCTGGACAGCGAGAGACTGGAGGCTCAAATAAATTGGCTTAGCCTTGTCATCCTCATTGATTGATTGATAAAACTTGGCCAACTGGGTCATTGTGCTCAGAGCATGCTCGGATGTGGGACCATATTGAACCTTGTAAGCCGCAATCAACAAGAGAAGAGCCTCCTCCCGCTTGGTCATCACTGGTGTGCGAGAATCAGTCACCTGGTCCGCTGTTGTTTCCAGGAACAGAGTAGACATGTGGACCGTAATGAAGTGGCGGGAGGTGAGGAGCTTCTTGCTCGTCTGAATTGCAGAGTAGAACAAGTCCGCAGCCTCAGAACGTTTGCCAATATCCTTGAACAAGAGAGCAAGCAGAATAGTGGCCTGCAAAGCAGATACGTTGTCAGGTGTGAAAACCTCTCTAGCGATAGTAGCAAATGTGTTGAGAGAAGACACCAAGACAGGGGTAGGAAGGTTCTCCCAGACCTGTCTTTGTAGTTGAACCAAGGTGGTTGACTTGGGGAACACGGTCTTCAGCTCCTTTGCAGCACCCTTCTCGCTCTGGCTTGAAAAAACGCTCATGCGACGAACATGGCTAACCCAGTACTGAAGAGAGAAGTCAAGAAGGGGGTATCTCAAGAGATATGACGCCTTCTCATTCGCGTCAATTGAGGATATGGATGGTTCATGCTCCTGAAAGTTCACGCTTCCAACGTAGATGAACATGCGCTTGACAAGGTCGGCATTGACGTCTCCAATGTGAGCCATGAATTTGCCAGCCGCGATCAAATCATGGACAGCAGTGCGGATCTGATCGTGTCTCAAATAGGCCATACCGTCCTGGATGGAGATAAGGGGATCCAAAGGCTGAAGAGCATTGACCAGATCAAACTCGCGCTTCACGACAGCGGCCTTCTCCAAATTAACAGAGAACAAGGCTCCAAGTTCCTGCAAAGTCAAGGGACGAATAGCAGTTGAAAGCCAGAGGAGAGCCAATTTGGCCTCGTCGGTGGTTTCCGTTGAGCGGGTGGTGAAGGCAAGGACGAAGTCGGCCACAGTCATCTTGCTGTCAACTAGGGCCTCGACAGCTCTGTCCAAACCATCAGCGGTAGTCTCGGAACCAACATACTTGGCGGCAAGACGACCCCAGAGAAAAGATCCATCCGAGACAGAGGAGATGCGGTCGACCAACATCTCCTGCTCGAGCTCATCCATATCGGCGTAGCCCTTGCTAGATTTCAAGACATTGCGAATGACAGCAGAGATATCATCAAAGATGAGATCGGAAGTCAAAGTGAGATGTGCATGTCCTGGATCAGGCTTCGAGTTCTCGGAGCCCAAGACAATCAATTTCAAGTTATCAGCTTTGCCAGTAGCTGGGATCAGCTTCTCCAGGAAGCTTGCAGCTCCGCCTTCAATCTCATCAACGCCGTCGACAATGAGGACCAGGCTTCTGCCGACATTCTGGAGAGCACCAAACGAAGCAATCACGGCGCTCCACAAATTAGAGTCGTATTCATTCTGCTCAGATATGTGCTTAGCCTTCTCCAAGGCAGTAGAAAGAGCCTGGAAAAGAGCAGTATTGCCAATACACTTCGAGAATAGCTGGCGGAGGATGGACTTCAGAGCAGCGCGCGGTGTAGCTTCAGCAGGGATTTGAGTGTTGATCGGGACAAAGATGGTATCATAGGAGACACCGCCGATAGGGTGCTGAAGATAGTCGATGATGACCGAAGATAAGACGGTCTTTCCCGAGCCAGGCTTGCCAGTCACGTAGAGATTCTTCATGGAGCTTTTGAGGAAGCGAGTGAGGTAGGGAGATAGCCAGAGACATGTCAATTCTTCGCGATCCTCAGCCAAGAACGAGGGGCTGTCAACGAGGTGTGACAGGATTCTGTCCTCCGGCTCAGTCCAATGGTGGATAGCTTGAATCTCAGAGACTGCGAAATTCGGTCGTTAGTAAACTTGTCGGCTTGTATGGCTATAACTCTGAACTCTCACCTCTATTCGGATCCAAGTCATCCTTGATCAATGCGTTTTTCCACATAGCATCTGTGATCTTGTCACATCTTCCATTGAAGACCTCGATCTGGGTGTCAAACGCGGTCTCGATGTTGATAGAGACCGGAGCAGAGCTTAACCCACGCAATGCCTTGTGGAAGTGAGTGGCGACACCAGAAACCAAAGTCACCAAGTCACCCAAAGCGAAAATAAGCTGGTCACGAATCTCTTGGGAGATGGCGAACAACTCAGCTCTCTCGACGAGGAGATTGAGGTGCTGGGAGATACTATAGAAAAAGCCAACGGATGCAACAAGGGCTGAGACACGGTCATCGCCGAGCTAAAAGCCGCCAAATTAGCGTCAGTGAGCCTAGGAGTTGAAGAACAGAAGGTGGAAGGATTTTTTCCTTACCTCAAGCAGAATTGAGCAGTATCCATACGTCAACTGCGCGGCCATGTAGCTATCAGGGGCAAACCCTTCAATGGCCAGATCAAAGGCATGCACCCTCTCAACAAACATTTGCGCCCAAGTCAGAACCTTGTCGTACGCACCTCCCTCGGGGGGAAGTTTGGTCATGCGCTGATTGCGAATCCACTCCAGAAGCCCTTCGAAGGTAACATTCATCACCTTCGCGGTAGTCGTGGGGCCAAGCTCCTCGCCGGCCTGGCGCTCAAGAGCGTGCACAACAGCGGTAAGGCTGGTGCTGGTTGAAATAGGGGTGACGGAAGGTTGGAAGCTGCCAAGGCGGCGCCTGAGAGATCCATTGGCGTGACCATTGACTCGGGAGTCCATCACAGATGGTGTCTTGCCGTTCAGGCCATTAAAGCCATTAAGAACATGGAGTCCGCTCAAGGAGGGTCTGTGAGTAAAAGCAGACATTATAGTGTTTGGTGTATATGGAATCGGTTTGTTGCTTTTTTATGGTCTTGCAAGGATTGGGGATTTCTTTCAAGCTTCAGGGGCTTCAATTTGATTTTTGAGGGTCAGGGGCAGGAGGTAAGGAGAAAAGATGGGAGGTTGTACAAGGGCTCGTCAAGAACTCGAGAAAAGAATGTGAAGTCACAACTTTTTTGGGTTCTCAGAACAGCGAAAAAGTGGGAAGTTTGGGGATAGCAGTTGTGTCAGGTCAATATCAACAATCAGGGGATTGATTAATGATTAATCAAGCCAGGTTAGGTTATACCTTATAGATCCAAAGAGGTGTCTGAGCAAGATGGGAGAGGAGACAGAGAAGAAAGGAACAACAGCATCGACTGCATGGCCCCTGATTTATGTACCCCAGGGACCAAAAGGACCAAAAGCTCAAGATATCGGGAAACGTCATCTCAAACCATCGCAAAACCGTATGACCACGAAGGATCAAACAGCACGAACATCTTCGCATCGGCAACGCCGAACCCCGCGATGAGAATCAATAATTCTCGTCCCAGTCCCATAGCTCGCGAATGATTCGGAGCTTCATCTCCTAGGTCTCGCTGAGATGAGGGGGTAGCCGGTAGCCACGACTCGGCATCGTGATGGGCTCCGCGTTCGCGTGGTGTCCCTATCCGTCTCAGGTGTCATCTTCCGGTTGCAGACACCCGAAGTGGGTGACTTTTGGACCCTGAGGTGAGGGATCGTCCAATGCCCTTAAATTTGCCCGTATCGTGTTAAGAGGCGAAGACGTATGTATACGAGACATGTGCGGTGGCATGTTTGTCTGCACATCTCAAGAATCTGAATCTGAACCCCCTGCATCGCGCAGGAAAGAGAGAGGCAATTTCCAAGGGAAGGAGATATCTTCGAGGTCCTCCGAATGATTATCGCCGTGACTTGTTTGATAGCGAAGAGCACATGCACATGCTGCACCGATTCAATGCATCTCTTGCGCTTCTGAGAGAGCAAGGCCAAGCTCTTCGGAGGTAGAAAGCCCCTCACGCGGGCAATTAATTACCACAAGTGGCTAAATGGAGGCTGCCTCCTCAAGCCACTTGGAGGACCACGCGTGCTCACGCGAGCCTTTCTTTCAATAGAAATGAAACGAGGGAAAGCCCATAGGGCTATATCGCCATCCGTACAGGCGAAGAGAACAGGCCGATGGCTCCCGATCTTGTCAGAGAAGTAGTCGGGAGTATTTGTATGATTGCGCCAGATTATGATGAGCAGCCAGTTGAATGGTATGTATCCGTAAATGCACGCGTAGGAATCACTCAGCGCTGCGAGAGAGACTCCGAACCGCCGAAAACCTCTTTCGCCGGCGCACAACTTCTTCAACGTCACAACGTCCCTCCAGGCTCCAACATCACGGGCATCACCATCACAACCCGTTCATCATGGCCGACAAGCTACGCACACTGCAAAACCTCGAGGCCCTGCAGGCCCGCTACGTCGGTACCGGCCACGCAGACACCACCAAGTACGAGTGGACCTCGAACATCATCC
>JAGYIB010000166.1:0-13935 GCA_024244615.1 Ascosphaera pollenicola | reverse complement strand
CTTTCACTGCTTTTGCACAGCTAACCGTCCATGAACCACTCCCCAGAGGTCGTCGAGAAATTCTCCCTCGACTCCTTCGCAAAGCAAGACGCCCAACGCGTCGACCCCATCTTCGGCCTCCGCGACTTCTCAAACCTCGCCCTCAAGCCCGACCACGCAAACCGCCCGCTATGGATCGAGCCGCTCAAAGGCACAATCACCCTCGAGTCCTTCTCCCCACTCGCTTCCCAAGCCCAGGACTTCCTCACTACTATCGCCGAACCTCTATCCCGCCCTACACATCTCCACGAGTACCGCCTCACGGGAAACAGTCTCTACGCCGCTGTCTCCGTCGGCCTGCAACCCGCCGATATCATCAATTTCCTCGACCGCTTGTCCAAGACACCGCTGCCCGAGGCTATCAAGTCCTTCATCACCAACTTCACGCAATCGTACGGCAAGATCAAGGTCGTGCTCAAACACAACCGCTTCTTCGTCGAGAGCTCCGATCCCAAGATGCTGCAGATGTTGTTGCAGGATGAAGTCATTGGCCCTTCGAGGTTACAGGGCTCAGAGGGCATCACCCAGCAAGCCGCCCCGCAGATGAGCGGGCTCGTCATACCGGGCACGAAAGATGCAGCTGGAGTGCAGCAATCCACAGACGCAGCAGCAGCAGCAGAAAACAACGGCGCCGTGCCTGAGACGAAAAAAGAAGGTGACATGCTCGTCGACCTCCGCGAAGAAGACGACGACGACGATATAGCGCAAGTCCACAGCTTCGAGATCCCCAACACAGCCGTCGAAGACGTCAAGCACCGCTGTCAGGTCATGGGCTGTCCCGCGCTGGAGGAGTACGATTTCCGTAACGACGAGATCAACCCGACCCTCGATATCGATCTCAAACCTAATGCGCGCATAAGAAGTTACCAGGAGAAGAGTCTGAGTAAGATGTTCGGAAACGGCCGTGCGAAGTCGGGTATCATCGTTCTACCCTGCGGTGCGGGCAAAACGCTCGTTGGCATCACAGCGGCTTGCACTATCAAGAAGGGAACGATAGTCCTATGCACGTCGTCCATGTCCGTCGTGCAATGGCGCAATGAGTTCCTGAGATGGTCGAACATCGACAAGAGTGACATCGCCATCTTCACGTCAGACAACAAGGAGAAGTTCCGCCGCAATACGGGCATCATCGTCTCGACGTACTCCATGGTTTCACAGACACGTGCGCGCTCGCACGACGCCGAGAAAATGATGGAGTGGATGCAGAGTCGCGAGTGGGGGTTGATGATTCTCGACGAGGTGCACGTCGTTCCTGCATCGATGTTCCGAAAAGTCACGTCCCAGATCGCCACGCAGACGAAGCTTGGTCTGACTGCGACTCTGCTACGAGAGGACGATAAGATCAAGGATTTGAACTTTTTGATCGGCCCGAAGCTGTACGAGGCGAATTGGATGGAGTTGGCCGAGCAGGGCCACATCGCGAAAGTGCAATGCGCTGAAGTATGGTGTCCCATGACCACAGAGTTCTACACAGAATACATGCGTGAGAAGTCACGCAAAGCCGCTCTGCTATACATCATGAACCCTCGCAAATTCCAAGCCTGTCAATTCCTCATCGACTTCCACGAGAAACGCGGTGACAAAATCATCGTTTTCTCGGATAACGTCTACGCTTTACGCGCCTATGCGAATAAATTGCAAAAGGCCTTCATCTACGGCGGCACAACACAAACAGAACGACTTAACATCCTGCAGAACTTCCAGCATAACCCGCAAGTCAGCACCATCTTCCTCTCGAAAATTGGTGACACCTCGCTCGATCTGCCAGAAGCTACTTGCCTCATTCAAATCTCCTCACACTACGGTTCCCGCCGTCAAGAAGCACAGCGACTAGGCCGCATTCTGCGAGCCAAGCGGCGTAATGACGAAGGCTTCAATGCATTCTTCTACTCCCTTGTCTCGAAGGACACTGACGAGATGTACTACTCCTCCAAACGACAGGCGTTCCTAGTCGACCAGGGCTACGCGTTCAAGGTCATCACACATCTCCAAGGCATCGAGAACCTCGAGAACCTAGCCTACGCCACCGCGTCCGAGCGCCGTGAGCTTCTCGAGGAAGTCATGCTGCAGAACGAATCGTCGGCGGGTGTGGAGGAGGTCACTGACGATCTGTTCAACGAACGCACTGGCACGGCTGGCGCGAGGAAGAGGGGTGCGGTGGTCAGGAGGAATGCGGCTACGTTGAGTGGGTTGGCTGGTGGTGAGAACATGGCGTATATCGAACAGAACAAGAGCCGGAATAAGCTGTTGAAGGAGAGGCAGGCGCAGACGGCTCCGATCTTCAAGAAGTTGAAGAGGGACAGGGAGAAGAAGAGGAAGGAGGAGGAGGCGATGAGGAGTAGTGTCGGCAGCAGCGGTAGTGGGTGGAGGAGATGAGCGGCCACAATCACAGCTTTTTCTTGTTTTCTTTTTGATTAATTGCATGATATACCCGGGGGTTTAGGAAGATATATATGAAGCCATAGAGACTGCACATTATTGACGTCAACATCTCATGCCTTGTAGCTGCGAATTGGCCCCTTTTCATCTTATTAATCACTGCATGGATTGCTAAGCCGGCAGACGGGTAAGGCGATGGATGCATCTCCCCACACCCACACGCGGAATTACGCCCATGTCAGTGACGTCGAAGTGCTTCAAATCCCCATGTAGAAATCGTCCGTAGCACAAAAATATGGAAATGGACGGCCAGCCATCTGAGTCACTGGCTGGTTGGAGCGTCGCTTCGTGTAGCTTCCTCTGCCGAAGGGGCGAGCAAGGGGGATATAATATATCATGATGGCCAGCATCCTCCAGTTTTCAGTATCAGCAAGCAGCAATCAGCAACCATCAGACTGAAGACGGACAATGGCTACTGCATACAAGATCCACGTCTCTCCAACTGAAGATGTCGGCGTCTTCAACTTGACGCCCAGGGAGGACTCTGCCCAGAAAGTGAGCGAGCTGCTTCAAGAGGACATGCAGAAGCATGATATCTACTTCAACGACAAGGGATTCCATAGTGAGCTCTGCATCATAGCGAGACTGTTTGCAGCATCGAGACTGACGGACGAGCAGACCACATCGTGCACCACCTCCTATCGATCTATGCTCTCGGTGCCTCGCCAGACGACGTACAACGGGCATACGATACTAATGATGAGTATCAACGGCCTTCCAGACCAATTGATGAGGACCTGGTCCAGAAGTTCCAAGACCGCGATGAATTTTGTCAATTCCTCGGCCAGAGACCGAAATACGTCCAATACCTGGCTCACTTCCAGCGAGAGATTGAAGAGCGTGGTGTCGATGCCGTGCTGCAGGAGTATCTGTTTGCGGGCACTGAGTTTGCCGATGACATGTTGACAAGGCTGTTCGCGAGTGAGTGAACCGCAATAGTTATGCTGTTCGAGAATCACGATGACCTAATTGAATCTTGTAGGCTTCGCCCACCCCTGGATTCATCTTGGCTTTGGCATAGAATTCCATCAGCCTGCAATTGTTGCGCAGGGACTGGCCGAAACAACCACGCATGACCCTAAAGGTCTTGCTCAGTATTTCTTCCTCGCTGAGAAAGAAGCAACTTCTCGCAAGCAGAAGAATGAGCCAAGCGCTCTTCTCGTCGATCTTCAGGCGAAGATTCGTGCAGATCAGAAGATCAGAGACTCAGTGATCTATGAGGATCCAGAGAAATTGAAGGCTTTGATCGAGAGAGCCGGGGGTGATCTTGTGGGCTATGCAAGCCAATTCCTTGTGAAACCCGCCGAGATTGACGAGAAGATGGCAGAGCTCATGAATGCTACTGGTAAGTGAAAACTGCAGTTACCATCGACAGACAGCGTACCTCTCATGCTGACATGCCCATGTCCTTTCCAGTCTATTTCGCAGCAACATCCCAACGAACAGACAAACCCGTGAAATTCGACTTTTATTACATGCACTGCCTGAACAGCAACATCTTCCTCCCAACGTACCTCTCCCTGCCTTTCCTAACTCAAAATGACAAGGCTCGTCTCTTGGAATGGAAAGCGAGGGTTGACCTGGCCTTATATGTTTCAAGACGCCCCCTGGAACCAATGCCGAATGTTGTCACTGAGTATCCGTTGAAGAAGACCTGGAATGAGGCTGCTCGTGCTACGATTACTCATCCGGGCGAGGATGGACATGCGTCGAAACTGGTGCGCATGCTTGCATTGGGGGAGAATGTTTGCAAAGGGTATGAGGGAAAGAAAGGATTTCCCGTCAAGGGGGACATGTGGTTGAGAGTGGCGAATATGTGTAAGCTTGCCCTTGTTATGCTATTTGAGAATGAGTTGGAAGTCTCAGAAACTCACATGGTGTATAGGTGCCGACTCGATATACCCTCCTGGACCTATGCCGGGGAGATGGATCTTTGGATATGGGTTTGACGAGGCGTGGGATGTTGAGCTTGTGGATCCGCAGGAGTGAAGAGGATGGGCTTAACTATATTGTCGAGCTTCGTTTGAGCTGGACGGATAGTGTATGGCTGGAAGGGAAGGGATTGATGACTTTCAGGGGAAGGGGTTGCCCCTTTGAAGACGGCAAGGGACGATTATCATGAAAACATTGGCGGGTCTATTACTTGTCCAGTTGATTTTAGTATCGAAGAATATTCACAGACTGTTGTTAATGAATTGACAATTGACGGACTAAGAAGTTGATATACTTTGTTGTTGACAGCCTACGCTGGACCACGCTCGTACTGTATGAGGTGATTCCAGGACAGCCAGTCATTGAATTCGACGGTGTAGCGCAAACTTATTCTCCAGAGACACGCAAAACATAAATCTAATCAACGATTGAGCCAAAAGGATATGTATTAATGCAGTACACCAGAAATATTCACATGCAACGAAACCGATCAGCCAAATCAGCTTCAAGAATCAAACTCAACAACCTTATGAACAGAGCCTTCCGGCTGACTATCCCCCGACGAGGAAACCTGTTCCGACCGCGGAGAATGGTGCAATAACGACGCCGCCTCCTCACTACTTCCCCTCTCCTCCTTCTCTCTCAGCCCTTCAATCTCTGCGCCCTCAAGAAGATCCAAATCAGCCTGTCGCGCAGTCGCCGACGGCCCGCGCTGCTGTGTGCTGTCTTCATACTCATCCTCCTCATCGTCTTCATCGTCGTTGGATTGCGTGATACCGCGCGCGCGAGCATTGCGTTCGAGTTCGCACTGCGCTTCGTCCATGCGCTTTTTGACCTCGGCGGCCATGCGCATTCCGTCTGAGACGATGTTATCGAGGACACCGCGCAGCCCAGTGTTTCCTGGGGGAACGATGCCGCCTGACGCTCCGACGATGGGGGTGCCTGAGAAAGTACTCGATACGGAGTGCCGGAGGCGGTTGGTGCCGATGTTGGAGAATGTGGTGAGGTTCGATGATAGGGAGTTAGTGCGAGATCCCCATTCTGCTTCTGGTCGGTCGGAGAGGTGGAAGGATTGTGGGAAGAAGGATTCGAAGAATTGTTCGAGGAGCTCGTCGGCAAGAATCACCATGCGGAATGTGGGGAGGGTGATATGTAAGGGATGATTAGGGTCGAGAGCTGCGTTGGCCACCTCTGAATTCTTCCGGGGAGCTTCGGCGGGGTTTGTAGGGGGTGCCTGTTTTGTTGCGTCCCCATCTTCCGTAGACTCATCCTTATTCCCTTCCTTAGCGTCGTCGAGGTCAAGCAGATTGTTGTCCTCCTTCTTGTCAGGAGAAACAGAAAGATCCTTCAGGCCATCGCCAACCTCATTGACGTCCTGCTCACCATGACCCTGACTGGGATCAGCATACTCAAAGCATCTTCGGATAAAGTCGCTAACACTCCCCAAAAATTTCTCGTCGACAGTCATCCTAGCGACACCGCCATGCTCCTTATCCGAGAAAGACATCTCCGGCTTATCAGACTCATGATGCATGGTCCCCTCAAACCCTCTCCTCGAAAGGAACAGCAAAGCCTCAGACATGCGAATGATGCCCTCCCGATCAACTTTCCCATCGCCCTTGTCATCAAACAGGTCAAAGAAATAGTTGATGGTATTCAAGATGTCCCTCGTCCCCTTAAGCCGCGCAATTCCATTCACAACATTCTGCAGGCTTAGACCACCTCCACCGTCTGTATTCCATTTGTTGAACAACCTTCGCATGAAATCATGATCCGCGGCTTTGGGAGTCTGCTCGGCTGTTTTACGGCTCTTGAAGCCATAATACCCACTCTTGAGATCATGCGACGACTGGCTGAGGCTCGGTGTATCTGCCATAGCCCATCTAGCAGCCAATGCGAGGAACTCGCGGAAAGCGTCATAATCCATATGCGTGGGACTAGGTCCCAATCCGACACGATCAAGCTGATTACTCGGCGGTGTCAAGATGGTCGATTGCCTTGAGGGAGACTTCATCACCTCCTTCTCGCGCTGCCGTTTCTCTTCTTCTTCTTTCCGCGCGCGCTTTTGTCTGTCGTATAAGACGCTGTAAAACCTGTCGTAGATAGCCCCTAGGTCATCGAGACTCAATCTCTTACTTTCCGGGCCCAAGTTGCGGATGGATGTGCGCTTGGCGAAGCTTTCTATATTCTCCAAGACTTGGTCCTTGAACTTCGCGCGTTCTTCGGTGACGGTTTGGTGTGTGATCGACGAGAACTCCTTGAACGCGACAACCATCAGTTCCTGGAAACGCGTGACGGCGCGGAGTTTCGGGTTATCTGATCTCGGGTGTGCCGACTCGTCAAGGCGGGAGAAGTATGATTTGAGGATAGATATGAATGAGCCGTCGTCTGCTATATCCAGTAGTTCCTCGCCATTAATCCTCAGAATGGCAAGGCCAATTTGGAATAGTACTTTGGGGCCTTCGAGGAAGAAGACGTCGAGGACCCGGAAAGCGAAGACCAGGGGCATGGAATTGATGTAGAGGGATAAGAACCATGGCAGAGAGACGACCGATAGCTGCACGTCAGATCGTACGAGGTGGTCCCATAGCACTGGCATTGTTTTCTCGACGAGGGATTCGAAGACTTTTTGGTCGAGAAGTGTGCCGTACATGGTTGTCGAGTAGTACCCCGGAAGCAAGCGATCGCAAAGGACTGAAAGGATGAAGACGATATCGCTGACATCTTCAAAAACAGTTGATGATCATCACACCACCGAAGATACTTTCCTCGCATTAGGCACAGCCTTCAAAACAGCCCTTGGCGCACGTCTTTCTCTCGTACGATTCGCGCGTGGCGATGCTCCTCTAGACGAGGCCCTATCATGGGCTGTCATTGACATTTCCTCGCGCCCCTACGCTGTCATTGATCTAGTTCTGAAGCGTGAGAAGATCGGCGATCTCAGCACTGAATTGATCCCCCATGCGCTTGAGAGCTTTGCGATAAATGCTGGCGTGACAATGCATATTGGATGCACATACGGTTTCAACGACCACCACAGAGCGGAGAGTGCCATCAAGGCCCTTGCTGTCGCTATCAGGGAGGCTTCAAGACGGCGATTGGCTGGTGAGACTGGTGGCGGTGGTGAAGTTGGGAGCACAAAGGGTGTTCTCTAGATGACGATTATCGTGGCACGATTCCTGTCGTTCTGTGCATACATACATCCATGCCGAGAGGATAGGACTGTCGCTCTTCGCGCTTGCATAGTTCATATCAAAAGCAAAGTTTGCAATGATATGACGTTTCCCTGCGCCAATGATCAGCCTCGTACATAGGGTATACAATGTCTTTCACCTCAAGCAAGAAGATTTCACTTGCAATGTCCCATTGCCAATGCATGCTCTGCTATATAAGTTACCAGGACCGGAATATGGCAGGAAATGGCCGCGTGGCCTAATGGTCAAGGCGCTGGTTTTCGGCACCAGAGATTGTGCGTTCGAATCGCACCGTGGTCGATAAATTTTTTTGTTCCCCTTCGTGGGAACCCACCCTCACAAACTGCTTCAAGAGTGCCACAATTGAAGTCTTGATTGATGAGGATGATTTTGATGTTGAAAACATCGGAATGAAGGCTCTATTGCGGGGTGGTTTTGTTCCGCACGCGTGGGCTCACTTTTGTCTGTGAAGTACGACAGCGGCAATGAGATTGTTGCGGTATGATTGATGAAGCAGTGGTCGTTGCACAGTCGCTTTGGAATGTGCTCCTTACTCCTCACCATCGAAATTGCATGAAGTAGCATACAGCAAGTGGACTCCTTTTTTCGGCTATAAAAGAACAGACAGCGAGGCTAGATGAAAAGCAATTATGTGCAAGAAATTGTATCCAAAACATGAAGACAGGGAATGCTATATGCCTAATGACCCATCAAAGAGAAGGCCGTGACATGCAAGAATCGGACAATAACGGAACATTGAATCGAAAGTGTGAGGGGAATAAAAAGAGTATATAGCGGTAGATGGTACAGAGATAGTCACAGGCGTACCACAGCGACAAGTCGTTGGGAAGTTTTTGTGAAACGGTAGATCATCGCAAATTGCTTTTCTGATCGGCGACTGCAACGGCCACCGCAACGGCAGCTCCATAAATTGTGCTATCATCTGTGGCGATGTCGAGAGTGATGTTGGACACCGGTTTTACCGATGATGCCGTGTATGTGTTGCCTGTGATGACGGTCTCTTCTCCCGAGGCCGATACAACAAGCTGGTCGAGATATGCTTGACACTGCTCACGGAAGCCAGGATACTTGAGGATGACAGCACCATCGCACGCAATGCTAATAGAAGGAGGCTCAGATGGCGAATCATTGGCAGTTCGGATCGAACGCTCGTGCTCGTTGCAAACAGCCCAAAGACTGAATACGGCTGTCGCAAGGTAGGCGGCGGCCCGCCTTGACACACTTATGCAGACACTCTTGAGGAACATCATATCCATGGGTGTGGGAGGCTCAGGAAACGAGTGAAGCTTCTGCAAGAAACCCGAGGATGTTGTCAACGCCGCAGTTTTATCAGCCTCAATGCAGGATACTATAGCAGTGTCGAACGAGTATGGCTTTTCCATCGAACTTGGTAGTGTACCGCCAAAAAGACCAGCCGTCTTGACAGCCTCAACGATAATGAGACGCACGATTTCGCCAAGATATCTCCCTGTTGTCATATACTCCAGCGGCTGGAAGTCTGGCTTGATATGCTCCCGATTCAAAAGTTCGTCCCAGCGCGAACGCATGAGGATATTGTTTCCACCGTACATGCTAAGCTCAGTATTCACAATGACTCGCTTTGCTTCAGCGAACCATTCGGCATCACGCTGCCCAAACTTGTCGTGCCCTATGGCGTGCACTGGGAAAAGAATGGCAGCATTCGTCCCTGTCCCGACAATCAAAGACATGCGTGTTGACGGCACTGTATATGCCTTAGATAATAGAGTTGCCGAGCTGTCGTTGACCAAAGCTGCCATCTTAATGTTCAATGAGCGCTTGCTGCAAGCTTCTGATATCAGCTCTCCCAGATCAAGGCCGGTAGTCCCCTCAGAACATAGGAATCCCTTTCCCATTGGTAATATGCGGGCACCACCAACGGACGTCTGTTCAAGAGGGAACGACCACGATAGCCCTGTGAGTAAAGGCTCCTTTCCATACCCGTAACGTCGATCGTCGGAGGACAATGCGTCGTCGATGTTTTCTGCCATCCAAGCAAAAAATTCCTTGCCCTTTAGTCGCTTCACCTCTTCTGAAATAAAGACAGATTTTGTGAGACGGGATTGCATGGCTCCAGCCTTGCCGTTCAATTGAATCAGGGATATGCGTAAAGTTGATCCACCCACGTCAAGCGCCAGATAAGTTCCAGTCTCAGTACCCGTCGGCAAGGTATGCGTAAAAGAGGGTAACATGCTGATGTCGCTGGCCTTTGCGTTCTCATTCAGTTGCAAGCAAATATTCCTCGACATGGCAAGCATATTCTCAGACGATAGATGTTGAGTGAAAATGGCATCGATTTCTCTTGAAAAATCATCCAAAGACCGACGACGCCATTTTCGCCGTTGTTTGGCCTGAATTGTTGTCGGGAGAAGCAACATTGTCTCAATTAAGTAGACTATTCTGTTGATTAACCTGTGTAGTCGACGGGCCACACTTGAAATGCCGAGTGACATAACCTCGAAAGAAAATTTTGAACAAATCAATGAGATATAGGAGTTGGTCAATTCAGGGCATTTATAGCTGCAAGGACATTGAGAATCGAAGCCGGCCCGAAGTTCAATGTATCAGAACTTGTTTAAGCGCTATAAAGCAGAGCCTAATGACACAGTCAGTTACGAGTGAAACAGGATAGAGATGCCGGTGGGGCTTTGGGCGTGGCTCCTCGAGTATCTCATCACGCAGCACAAGAGAGAGACTCAAGTTCGAAAGATGATGATCCATGGAGTCTGACTGAGGTCCAGGGAGTTCCAGGAGCTGTGGAGGCGTACATACAGAATCCTTTGAACAAGATGGCAATGGTAATGGCACAAGCTGGACTGTAGCCTCGCGCCGTCTGTCACACTATCTCAGATCGGACAAGTTTGGGGCAAAGAACCGGTCCGTTTTGACTCAGTTGGTAGATGCTTGAACGGCACAAACGGCTCTGAAGACTCAGCGGATTGCAGAAAATCCTCAAGGCTCACGTAAGGTTTCTAGAAGCGGGAAGCCTCTAGTCACTGTTATCATTTGCCAGGAGATCGATATTTATCTCCCCTTTGGAACCCTGCAAGTTGATAATGCTCACTGTACACATCGAACCGATGCTGAAAAAGCTTTTGAAGAGAAGATGAGGGCAAGATTTCCCTGTTATGGTCAACTTGATCACCGATATATAGAAGAAAGGGATGAGGCTGATTCGGATGAGATGCGGGCGAGCAAGATGGAGCGACACGGTTTTATAAGAGTAGCTAATTGCAGTGCACTGGTCGGCCCTGGCTGCTTTGGCTGTTCACAAACAATAGTGGCTTGTGGATTCAAGCCCGTGAGGCTTTTGAGCTGCCTTGTCGCCGAAAGGACCCTTGAAGCCCACAAAAGAGAGTTGAAGGACCGGAACCTCACTGAGGTCCCATTAGAAGCGATGATGATGATGATACAACGGGACTCGGTGAGGTGAATCCAAGCATCTTTATTCATATGGAACAGCGGTGTTTGTCAAGGACGTCGCATCTCACATACTGTAGCGAGATAGCGACTTTTCGGGCACCGTGCCTTGGTAGCTAGTACCCGCACGCCGATACGCCTTTCCCGCACACACTGCTCCAGCAGACCTGACCAGAGTACCAGGCAATACCTCCTCGACATCGCGATTGAGTGCGACGGTGTGTAATGAGTGGGTACTTGAATGTCTCAGGACAACCAGAAGTATAAAATGTAGCATCACCCCAGGCATCGATTGCAGACACCAGATGTAACGTTACGATACGATGCTGAGGCTATTGCAACGCCAAGGGCTGCGATTGAAGGCATGACCAACAGACAACCTTCAGCTCACACGACGTTCATTCATGTCATCTCGAACATCGTCATTGCTGTTGCTGGTACCGTCTCTTGCAATTTTAACATCACAAGATACCGACGGACAATCCTCACTTCTACCCATCGGAACAATGATGTCTTTCTCGTAGGAAGTAATCGACGGCCCAATCTTGAGACTAGACACCGGAGTTATGGTTATTTGAACGATCACTTTGAACTTCGTTTCACCGTACGAGTCCTTCATAGTCGTCTTATATCATAAAATGGTCTGTCAGCATACCAGTCAAAACCAATTGAATCCAATCCAAAGAAGAAGAAAAAAGGCATACATACCACAGCCAAAAGGCACATTCCAACCTCCTTTCAAAGACCTATTCTTCACTAGGCTAGCCATCGCGTACTTCGTACGACATACAAGGGTCCCCCATCCCTACTTATGCCAACTTCCTCGCCTCGGGGCAAAGAATCGGCAGGTTCGTGCATCGTGGTGATCTCATCTCCTTCTTTATCATAGTGAACAAGCCCTTATGGCGTTGAGAGACGAGCGACAGTCTGCGATATATCTGAATGAAAGGAATTATCTATGCGGGAGATGCGCACGCTCCTTTTTTTTTTTTTTCTTTCTCTGTATGGACAGGGGTAGTAGGGTCAAGGATGGGATAGGGGCAGGTGGTTCAAAGCACGGTGCGCAAGAAGGGTGATGGTTTGATTTCCGGAGGCGTCAGCACAACTCACGACTTGAAGGGAATAGTTGCAATAAAGGCCACCTGAATAGTCTGAGCTACGGCATGTGGTTGTGGTGGTAATGAAGCCGTCTTTGGTGTATCAGGAGTATTGCCTCCTGAATACTGGTGAGATACCAACGCCCGCCCCATCATCCGCAAGCGAAACGGCTAAGAAGCAAAGAGCAGCACTCAGAAAGATGATGGGTTTGTGATTGGCAGCCGACGATATGGATTGACAAAAGTTCGTCAGTACGAGAGGGTGTACCGGGAGAGAAGAGGAAAAATGGGATAAAAAGGACACTACAATCATAAAAGAAGCAATAGCTAAAACAGAAGCAAGAGTGGAAGCAAACGATGTAGACAACAAGCAGATGATGTGACGAGACTCCGATATTCATGCATGCCAGAATGCAAGATCCGTGCCCTCCTGAACAAGCCAAAGAACGCTCATTGATGCCGTAGGTCAATGTGCATGCAAGTCCGACGCCGAAGACAGAGGCACGAAAGAAGAAACGGACAGAAATAGAAACAGGATCGAAAATTCGACGAGAGCGAAACAGATGACCTTCCAATGCAGAAACGATAACGCCAAGCATGAGGTCAAAAGAAAAATGATCAGTCAAAGACGAAGAGTGACATCTCGCCGGATATGTAGAGGCAAAGCCGATTCCTTACTCGGAATCCATAGGACGAAACCCGATCAACTACTGACTTCACCAGGATCAGTGTCCATGACACCTTCATCCCACTCAGCACCAAATTCGTACCCCCAGTCTTCAACACCAGCATCGCCCCCAGCTCCCCGAGGGCCCAACGCCATAGCATCCCCTTCTCCTCTTTCAACATACGAATCCTTCGCCGAAACTTCCCGCAAGATACGCTGGAAATACATCCTCAGAGAACGCAGACCACGCAGATACCCCCGATCAATATCATGCGGGTGAGCAGGTGGACAACGCGCAGTCGGTGGGATGGGATCCTCGCCCGTAACGCAGTTAGCGAAATCGACGATCTTGATTTGCAAGCCGAAAGGATTCCGACGGTGGTGCGAGTGTCGGCTCTCACCACGCTTGCGACGACCGGACTCATGTTCGTGTTCGCATGGTCGTTCACCGTCGTAGAGAATGAGCAGACTGCTAGCGTACATGCGGTATCCAGGAAGTTCGCGTATCATGCTCTCAAGACGAGTAAGCTTGTCGAGGATGATAGGGATCTTCTTACTGACGCTAGAGTAGCTGACGCCATCATATAGAAACCTAGTCAATGCATCTTGGAACTCCCGACCTGCTGTCAAATCGCGACCAAAGTACTTGTCCTCAAATAGGTACTCTCGGGTTTTGGCATTCCAGACCTGCATGCCACACACCCGAACGCCAAGCTGCTGAGATGTCGTAGTCTTGCACTTGCGTCGCTGAGACTTCTGTTTCTTCTCATCGGCATCAATGCCGTATTGACGAGTACCCATCTTTAGATCCAACACGCAAGGACGGGTCATGCCAGCGGTGAGATCTTCCAGCAGAAGGAAGAACTGCACTCTTTCATCCTCGGTAGTCTGGGCCTCCTTGGGATTCGTAGGAAGACGCGATGGTAAAGATGAGTCCGGTATTCGTGGAGCAAGTGGTGCAGGAGTAATGGGCTGTAAGTCCTGACTTGGCACCTGTGACAAACCCTCAGAGGCAGGGTTGCTGGAGCCATTCGATGCAACTGACATTCCCGTGGAAACATCGCTCGGCTTCTCAGCAGGAGTCAATAGCAGTGTTTTGACCGGAGAG
>JAGYIB010000165.1:0-13942 GCA_024244615.1 Ascosphaera pollenicola | reverse complement strand
AGTGCGTCCTGCAGGGCAAGCGGTTCATTGAGGCGGCCTTCTTCATTGACGACCCGCACGAAGCGGGCCGGGATCTGCTCGTCCATCAGCGGACCATCTTGCGCTGGCAGGGCTGCAGAGAGCCGTGATGATGTTTGGAAAAAGCGCTGTGTAGATGGTGGTTGTGGTGGTCTCTGCCATTGGCACTGACATGGCTGGCTAGCGGCCCCAACAGCAGCCCCTCGTAGATAGAGCGTGTTGCATCCCCTGACAGATGCGAGAGAGCCCGTTCGTGCGGCAGCCAGCAGCGCAATCGCTGTCCTCGTCGATGCTTTCATCTGCCATTTCTATCAGCAGCGATTCGGGTAGCAGGGAAGAGAGAACACAGAGCACACACCTTTTAAGAACTCCTTTCTGATACTCGAATCGAAATCAAATCAGTTCATCCAGCTTAAATCGTGTATAGATCGAATTGACGGCCTCAGTATTCTCTCTTCACCAGCCGGCCAACCCTGCCCCACCGGCGACAATGCCGGACTCCGCGGACGATCTCGATCCCCGCTACGAACGTTGAAAAAAAAGTCATCAACGGCAGACATCAAGCAAGCAGGACATGTCAAGAGACGGGCCAGATAGGTTTATTTCAAGATGACACAAGCATTCGCGCCATTGAAGAACGATCTCTTGCTGAGGGCTGCTCGAGGTGAGCTCAATCTACCCCTACAAGTGACAGAACTCCAAGACTGACGGTCGAACTGATAGGCGAACAGGTCGAGCGCCCGCCGATATGGGTGATGAGACAGGGTAAAGAATCACTCAATCCCGTCTTGCCTGGGGCTCTTTGATTAATTGATTGACCAGCCGGTCGATACCTGCCTGAATACCATGAGGCCAAGGGAAACCGTGACTTTTTCGAAGTCTGCCGCAGCCCTGAGATCGCATCGACACTGACCCTGCAGCCCGTCGAGAGGTACGCGGGCCTGATCGACGCAGCCATCATCTTCAGCGATATCCTCGTTATCCCACAAGCAATGGGCATGACCGTTGAGATGATCGACAAGAAAGGCCCAAGCTTCCCGGACCCCTTGAAGTCCCCCGCCGACGAACAATACACCCGTGTTCTCGACAAAAAAGTCGACGTCACTGCCGAGTTGGACTACGTGTACCAAGCAATAACCCTGACACGACAGAAGCTAGACGGGCGAGTGCCCCTGCTGGGGTTCTGCGGCGCGCCATGGACATTACTCTGCTACATGGTCGAAGGCGGCGGCACAAAACTCTTCGTCCACAGCAAGACATGGATATACAAATACCCTACCGAATCCAAACGTCTCCTCCACAAACTCGCCGAAATCTGCGTCGACCATCTCTTCCAGCAGATCTGCGCCGGCGCTCAAATGGTCCAGGTCTTCGACTCATGGGCCGGCGAACTCTCCCCCGCGTCGTTCAGGGAATTCGCCCTGCCGTACCTCCGTTACATCTCGACGCATCTGCCGCAGAAGCAGCGCGAGGCCGGACGCGAGCCAGTGCCCATGACGGTCTTCGCGAAGGGGGCCTGGTATGCGCTGGATGAACTGTGTGAGTCCGGGTATGACGTTGTTGGCCTCGACTGGCAGCATGATCCCGCCGAGGCGATGCGCGTCGCGAACGGCAGGGCTGTGATTCAGGGAAACGCGGATCCCGGGTGTCTGTATGGCTCGAGGGAAGGGATTAGCAAGGTTGTTGAGGAGATGGTTAGTGGGTTTTGGGGTGGGAAGAAGGGGTGGATATGTAATTTGGGACATGGTGAGTTCGAATTGACAGTATGGACGACTGCTGCTTTGAATGAAGAGGTGCTAATTGTGATTTTGATGTAGGAATCACGCCTTTTGTCAAGCCTGATGATTTGAAGTTCTTCTTCGAGGAAGTGCATCGGTTGACGAAGAATTGAGGTACACCATCAGCATGAGACGATGTAGATTATTCTCCAATGGCATTTACGATGAACCCTTCTCTTTGGCAAACTTGATCTACATATGACTTCATCGAGTCCGTCTCCTGGGAAATGACATACATATTCGAGAAACAGATGCATAGCCCAGTCCAGAAGTGAGACCATGAAAATCCTGCGCAAAACCCGCTCCATCCGGTCCTCTTCTCGCCCCATCCAAGCATCATCGTAAACAGCAAACCGCTCTGGCAGCACACCATGATCTGAGGCAGTGAGAAAGTGCTACACACAGTATGTACACCTACGTAGGGTGTGATCGCATTGGAAGGAGGCATTGCAATTGTGGCGGGCGATTCAAGCCAAATCCACTCTGCCTTCCATCGAGTGCGCCCAACCACCCCCTGTCCCTGGCCCTGGCTTCTCAGCAAGCAGGCAAGGGTCACATCGGACCCGATGATTTGCTGATCATCATCTGGCAGACCGTCCATTGACACCCAGCAAGGCGTTCAGAGCAGAGAAACGAGCCAAATTCAGGAATCCGCCTTGGCACGATGCTTGTATGAGGCGCTTGACACTCGCCCCACCAGCTTAAGGGCAAAGCGGATACTTCCGTTGGAGTGTGGCCCTCCCCTAGCCTCCAAAACGGCTGATCAGCACCCACACAAAGGGAGTGCACGTTGCACTCATAGAACAGCGGTATCGCGGAGCGGAGAGTTTTCATCTTCCGTTCTTTTATGGTGGTCTTCGCTGTACCTGCGTTGGCCGTTTAGTTTCGAACTAAACATCGCTCGAATTGAATGAAGATTTGCCTGAGGGAGGTAGAGGGAATGGCCCTTCTGTATGCGCACAGATTACAGGATGTCTGATGATAGCGTTGTCTATCAATTCCGGATCAAACATCTCTTCTCCATAAGCCTTCATCGCTTATGGAGTCATCTTCATATCGTGGCTTTCCAGCTATGCTGGCTGTCCGGTGGCTTTGTGTTGGCGGCGGAATGCACGAACACCAGCTATCAAATCAATTAAATTTGCGAACGAGTGCTAATTGGCGCCTCGCATGAAGTGGAAGGCAGGGAAGGGGGACCAATAATTCAGGTCCGTTATAGACTGAAGTCCTCTTCTTTTCTTTCTCGAAGTGAGAAGGGTTTGAGGAGGAGGATATATAGATGCATGATGCCCTGCATGCATCATTGAAACGAGGGGTCTGTTTACATGATTATCAGCTGATTGGACTACTTCTTTTGATTCTGCATTCATCAAGGACCTGCCTCACAATATGCGCCCTCAATCGCTTCTATTACTAGGCTTAACACTGTTCACTACGGGTGAATCAGCAGCCACTCCAAACCAAAACAGAGAAGGCTTCCAACTCATAGCCCGCACCCCCGGCTTCAGTGGCGGCAGCCGAGGAGGTGGAGGAGGTGGAGGAGGAGGAGGTGGAGGGGGTAAAGGAGGCAACCGAGGAGGACAAGGAGAAGATGACGAGGGCCTGCCAGGTTCAAAGCCAGGATCGAATTCCAACAATTTTCCGGGCGGCAGAAATGGCTTGTCTTGGGGCGTCGGCACAGTCGGGGGCTACAACAACGATGACAACGATGGCGATGGCGATGACGATTGGGATGGAGGTTCCGGTTCTAGTCCTGGCGACGGTGGTTCCAGCTCTGATTCATCCGCAGGAAATCACCCGGACACCGATCCCGCTGATCTCTTCCCCAATGCGGAGGACGGCGGGCTCAATATTAACTGGGGAGGAGGATGGAATGGATGGGGTGCCGGGAAAGATAGATGGGGGAAATGGGGATCTCAATGGGATTGGGGTAATTGGGCAAATGGAGTTGTGCCGTTTGCTATACCTGGAACGCCTCCACAGGGGAACGATTGGGAGTTCTTCGGGAAGGTTGTTGATGCTGTATGTTTACTTCTGTCTCGTGCTGGTTTATGGGACTTTATGCTAATTCGGTTTTGAATATAGTCAGAGCGGAAGTGGAAGTTGCAGATACAGCAGTGTGAAAGGGCTAGCGGAACGAAGTGCATTCATCCCCTGGCTACGTACCATGTTCAAGGTGCAGATGGAATTTTGAGGGCTGACGACGGGAAGTATGTCAATCATCCTTCTTCCCCATGATTTTGACAATTGTCCAGATTGCTCACGTCTTCTGCAGATCCTGGTCAATTGACTGCACATTCTCTACAACAATCCTGGCCACCTCCTATGATGACGACGGTGGGACGCATGGTATTACAGGATTTGCATACAATACACCTACTTGCACAAAGCTCAGCTCAGGTGAGCCTATATACATGCCGGAATCATACATCTGGTCTGGAGTTATACATTCTTACCTGGACGGATTTACCTCAGAGGATTCCATAAGTTCAACGAAGTCGACTTCGGAGACTTCGCATCATGCAACAGCGACGCATACCGCCTCGACAAGCAGTTCAGAGGAAACTAGCACCTCCTCACCGTCGCCAATACCGTCGAAGCCAAGGTCTACTCACGCACCGACTACCACGAAGGGGGAATCATATACTCCCTCCACGCCAGTCGAGACTGCGAGTGCAACTGTTGTTAAAGGTAATATCCCCGCCCTTGCCCCGCGGAAAACTCAAGGAGACAGATGGCACAGGATAGCCTTGACGATGGCCTGGACACTGACTCTAACTCTGACGATATCGACATTCTAGCCCGCCGATCCATCCATAACCACACAACTACTTCTCCAGAAACATACACTACAACAATCAGTCCGGACAACTTCATCAAACTGACCATCACTTCCGGAAAATCTGAGCTCTCCTCGGCGTGTCATGAGTGGGTGTCACCAGTATATAGCACCTACAGCATCGGCGGGCCCGGCGGATGGGCTGGGTACGGTGGTTGGGGAGGGGTTTGGGGCCAGAAGACTCGACAACCCGCGGCGACGGAGATTATCACAGTGGAAGTGACGGTCACGACGAACGGGTATGTGACTACGACGCCGACGTTGGTGCAGGAGCAGCGGGCGGCGGATGGCGATGTTGTCCTGAAGAGTGGTGGGAGTAGTGTGGTAATTCGAGGTGGTGCTGGGTTGGTCTGGGGATATATGTTTGCTGTCATGGCTGCTACGGCTGTGGGGGTCTTGATTGCATCGTAAGGAGGTTATACATGATGAGACAGTGATTCGTTTTTCTTTTGTCATAGCGATGATCATAATGAAGTTCTTGATGAAGATATCCTTTTGCTCGACGAATGGAGTTGATATTGACACTCTGCCACTCTAAATGCCCTTCAATAAATACGACTCGGTTTCCAAAGCATTGCCAGCATCACAAACGCTATCACTCGGTTTCCTTTCGCTTGTTGGCCTCATCTCTACCACCTCTTCCCTGCCTTCTCCCTCTCTATACTCCATTCAGGGGCCCCCTGAGTCGAGGTCCAAAAAAATGCCACCCGTGCCGGTCACGTGCAGGTCTGATTTGCCCGCGGATTTTCCTCTCGACGTCAACGTCAACTCACCATCGTCATCGTCATCATTACAACGTCAAGTCGGCTATCTAGAAGTCATTTATCAGCCATTCAAAGCATCTCTTTTTATCATGGCTGCTGCCCAGGATGTGCGCGACATGCTGGATCTGCCCGCTGATGCCGGCGCCTCCAGACCAGCAAAGAAACAGAAGGTTGTCGAGAAGAGACCTGGTGGGTTTTCCTCTCAGAGGCCTTGGTATTGTTATCAGTGAGACTTGCAGCTAACCTGGATATCGCAGAGGGTATCACAAGAGAACTCTTTGCTCTGCTTGGTGAGCGCGCGCCACCTATCGCCATCAATGAGAATAAGTATAAAGGAAGACGGAAATGGATGAGCAAGCTGAAGGTTCGGCCATGGTACGTCGCTGCCCGTTGTCGAGTTCAGGCCAGGATCGTCTGCTAATCTATGATGCGATGTGTATAGGGAAATGGCTCCCTTCGAAAACGCTGCCCGTTCAGACGGTCTAGTCCTCCATCACTGGCAGCGCAAAAAAGCTCTCGCAGCTCCAGCTCAAGAACCAGCTCCCGACGCGCCAGAGCAAACGCAGACAGCACCACCTGAAGAGCCTTATTCGTTTGCAAAGTACAATGTCCGCGGCCAATTCCCAGACCAGTATACCGACGAGCAGTACGAGAAGTTTTTGCAGAGCGATGCCTGGTCAAGAGAAGAGACGGATTACTTGATGGATCTTGCAAAGGAGTTCGATCTACGGTGGATCGTCATAGCCGACCGGTATGAGTGGTCTCCCAAAAAGAAGAGCACCTCACAAAGCGGGAGCAGTGCAGATACGACCGATGGTGATGTGCCCATGAAAAGGGAAGATGAAGAGGAAAGCTCGTCACCCTCTGAAGCACCTCGACGCAGAACTATGGAGGATTTGAAGTCGCGGTATTACTTCGTCGCAGCAACAATGCTTGCACTCGCACACCCGCCCGCCGACATGTCAGAAGCCGAATTTGACATCCACGAGAAGATGATGCACTACAACCCCGAGTACGAAAGAAAACGCAAGGAGCTTGCGGAAGCACAATTGAACAGATCAAGGGAGGAAGTCAACGAAGAAACCCTGCTTCTTGAAGAACTCAAACGTATCGTCATGAACGAGAGACAATTCATCGAGGATCGCAAGGAGCTATACGCTAGGCTCGAGGCGCCGCCTGTTAATGTGAACGTCCCTGCCTACAACACAAGTCAGAGCCTCAACAACCTTCTCCACGGCCTTCTCAACGCAGACAAGTCGAAAAAGCGCCGTGCACACCTCGGTCCAGAGTCTCTCGCTTCTCCCGTCAGCCCGATGGTACCTGCTTCCCAACCACAATCTGCTCGTAACAGCAAGCCCCCAGAAACGCCATCAACGGCAGCCGGGCCACAATCAACAACTACAACAGCCACAGAGACGAAACATAACAAGAAGAACGCGTCTATATCTGGTCCTCCGCCCCAACCACAGATCAAACAACTTACTCCGGCAGAAGAAGCCAAGTACGGCGTTTCCCATCACGAACGGCTGACGTCGGGCGTGCACTTCCGAAACGACAAGGCCGTGAAGATGACACAAGCGAAATCTAATATCCAGACTCAGAAACTAGCTGCTGCGTTGACTGAACTCGAGATACCGCCTAGACTTGTCATGCCCACGGAAAAGGTAGTCAAGGAGTTTGAGAAGCTGATACAGCAGGTCAATCTGTTGTTGGATGCGAGGAAGGTGGCGGATAAAGTGGAGAGTGAGATCAGGATATTGGAGGCCGCAAAGGCAGAGAGAGAAAAACGGGAGAAAGAGGCTGCTGCAGTTGCTGAGGGAGGGGGAGGAGGAGGAGGAGACGGACAGGAGAAAGAGGGAGAGCAGCCTGGTGCTGTAGCTGAAGGACAGGCACAGGCACAGATGCCGCCACCTGCTGTTTCGGCATCACCGGCCGGCAAAGCTGGGACTAAGAGGAGTGCGAGCGTGATGAGCTCCTCGAGTGATAAGGCTGGGAACAAGAGGCCGAAGAAGCAGTGATCTTTGCTACTGTATGGTCGTCTTGCATGCTGAATTTTCTGCTCTTAATCGCTACATACCATGATACCAATTGACGTTTCTGTTTGTTCTTTTCCGTCGTCCATAGGTCGTCTTATCAGGGACCCTGGTACCGTACATGATTTGCAGGCCTGTTGTTCCATCATCCTTGACCGTAGCATTATTTCTCTTCCATCATGCTCTCCAGCTCGTAATGTCTGTCCCCTTTTCCTTGACTCCCTCAGCAATCCATGTGCCAGAGTCCAGCCTGGTGGCCAAATGGCGATAACCGAAGCGTCAATGACCGCTTGAAACGCCGACTCTCCGCTTCTGCGGGGACTCACAGCTATCACACCCACTCCAGACCCGTGTCAGCGATAAGCACAGCATCCGACATCTTCTCGCACTGCTATGGACACAGTCTGAGCTCGATCACAATCATCCAGCTGGACTCCCTTGACGTGCTGGGTGCTGATCATCATCGAGCGGGCAAGAGACGACGACTACTCTACGAAGATAACCGTCTACGACGTCACCGTCATTGTCACCGGCAACGACGTACGCGCTGGGCAAGATGCGTACCGAGGACGACGAGCACGCTGAGCAGACTGAGCTTCTGTCTCAGCAGCGTGAAGACGTGCACAGCGATGGCGAGGAGGATTCTGAGCGTGGTGACTCCATTGATTCATCTTCGACGGTCTCTGCATCGCTGATGATGATGGATAAGCTGAACGAGGGCCATCATGCTGGGAATGGGGGATACTCTGATAACGTCAATGGCGATGGGGAGCCTGACGACTTTAGTCTTGAAGATGGACAAGGCGGGGCACCGTTGCCATACAAGCCGTGGTCTTTGAGGAGGGCATTGATGGTCTGGGGCACGGTGGGCACTGTCGTTACTGTCTTTGTGGTAGGGATCATCATGAGCATGTTGAGTGATCGTGCTGCTTCCAGAGAGGCTATGTCTTCGGAGACATTGGGCACTTCTGAGCTGATCGATATCACCTTTGAGCAAGCCTGGAGACACGATTTTGCGCCAAGCCGTCATTCAATCTCCTGGATTGCTGGATCTCATGGCGAGGATGGACTGATGCTTGTGATGGAGCGGAACAGCGTCGGGGAGTACTTGCGTGTTGAGGACGTTACTACACGAAAGGATGGCATCTCAATCCAGAATGCCAACAAAACCATTCTCATGAAGAATCCTTCTTTCGATTATAACTCCAATGCGATCGAGCCGGACAAAGTGTGGCCAAGCAAGGACCTCAAGAAGATACTGGTATTGTCAAACTACGAAAAGAATTGGAGACATTCATTCACGGGCATTTATTGGATCTTCGACGTTGAGAAGCAGGAAGCCGAGCCCCTGGATCCGCTCAATCCTTACTCTAGACTCCAACTTGCGTCATGGTCTCCTAACTCCGATGCCATCGTTTTCACCAGGGATAACAATATGTTCATTCGCAAGCTTGGCGAAGGGCAAGTCACACAGATCACCAAAGATGGTGGCAAGGAGCTCTTTTACGGAGTGCCTGACTGGGTTTACGAAGAGGAGGTATTCACCGGTAACAGCGTTACCTGGTGGTCAAACGACGGGAAGCATATCGCATTCTTGAGAACGAATGAGACGGCTGTGCCTGATTATCCCGTGCAATACTTCCTCTCTTCGCACAGCGGAAAGAAGCCGCTTCCTGGCCAAGAGAATTATCCCGATGTCTTGGACATCAAGTATCCAAAGGCTGGTGCTCCTAATCCAATTGTCGACATACAGTTCTACGATGTTGAGAAAGACGAGGTTTTCTCCGTTGACATTGACGGCGGGTTCCCTGATGATGATCGTCTGATCATCGAAGTGGTTTGGGCGTCAGGTGGACAGGTACTAGTTCGCGAAACAAACAGAGAGAGCGACATTGTCAAAATCATCCTCGTCGATGTGAACGAGCGTACTGCGAAGGTTGTCAGGTCTGAAGATATCCAGGCGCTTGACGGGGGCTGGGTTGAACCGACGCAGTACACGCGATATATCCCAGCTGACCCTGAGAATGGCATGGAGTCCGATGGATACATCGACACGGTCATCTTTGAAGATCATGATCACCTTGCTCTCTTTAGCCCCATCAACAGCTCGGAGCCCATCATGCTTACAAAGGGCAATTGGGAGGTAGTGGATGCACCGTCCGCCGTTGATGTCAAGAATAGGCTGGTATATTTCATTGCCGCCAGGGACAAGCCCTGGAAGCGGCACGTGTACAGTGTGAACTTCGACGGCACTGAAATCAAGGAATTGACGAAAACCACAGAAGACGGGTACTACGATATCTCCTTCTCTCACGGCGCTGGCTATGCTCTTCTTGATTACAAGGGGCCGGGAGTTCCTTGGCAAAAAGTCATCAGCACCCCCACCAATGCGCACAAGTACGAGGATCTTATCGAAAATAACCACGATCTACTCGAAATGGTCACTCGGTATAACCTGCCAGTGATCACACATTTCGAAATAGAAGTCGACGGATTCAATCTTCCAGTTATGGAGGTCCGACCTCGTGATTTCGATCCCGAGAAGAAATACCCCGTGCTATTCCGTCCATATGCCGGACCCAATTCCCAATCAGTTGACCAGAGATTCTCCGTCGACTTCCACACCTATGCTGCGGCCACATTGGGGTACATCGTTGTTACTGTAGATGGGCGTGGGACTGGCCTCATTGGAAGGAAAGCCCGGTGTATCATCCGTGGCCAGCTCGGGAAATGGGAAGTTCACGACCAGATCGCCGTTGCCAAAAAGTACGCTGCACAATCGTACATTGACGAGAAACGCATTGCCATGTGGGGATGGAGTTACGGGGGCTTCATGACTTTGAAAACGTTGGAGCAGGATGCCGGCGAGACGTTCAGCTATGGAGTTGCTGTTGCACCTGTCACCGACTTCAGCTTCTACGGTACGTGGCCTTCTTCAATCAGCAACAGAACAGATTCATTTTCAAGTGATACTAACTTCCCTATTTAGACTCAATTTACACTGAAAGATACATGCACACTCCTCAACATAACCCGGAAGGATATTTGCAGACAGCGGTACAAAATACCACCGCGCTAGGCCAGTCGGTCCGCTTTCTCGTTATGCATGGTACGGGAGATGATAATGTCCACGTCCAGAATACGTTGACATTGCTCGATAAGCTCGACCTCAAGGGTGTCGACAACTACGACGTGCATATTTTTCCTGACTCAGACCACGGCATTTATTTCCACAATGCCAATCGTATGGTCTACGGACGTGAGTACTGCTCCAATTGCCCCCCGCCCCCCCTTTTGTTTTGCAAGTTGACGGCTCGGTCACTAACCTAACGCATTACAGGACTGAACGACTGGCTTATTAACGCGTTCAATGGCGAATGGCTGAAGACAGCACATCCGCAGCCTAAGCCGTCGAAATTCCGCCGCGCGATCTCTGCACTTCTTGGAGGTGCCAACTGAATCTTCTTCTTATGATACCTTGTGATCTCTATGTTCATGTTTCTTGTGCCTTTTTCTGCTTTTGCCCCACACTCTTGCTCACGGTTAGTTTCATGTACTTCTGAGAACGTTATGATATAGTACCGAGTACTTGTTATTCCTGTTTTCAGACGCCCGACGTAGGCCATCAATGTATGAGTTCACCCGTAATCACGCAGGGAGTTGAGGTACACAGTACTGATCTACCGTATTTGCATACGTAGACTGTGAGAAGCTGTTCGAGAGAGCAAAAGTGAGGGATCAGAAACTGTCCCGAGTCTTCATCACATTTCTCACCCTATTATGATCCTTCTTCCCGGCCCAAACCTGCAGGGCACATGCAAAGATGATCTTCATCCCGGGAGATTTGACTCCTGGAGGGAGAGTTCCTGACTCTGGATCCCTGGTTGATGAGATCCTACCAAATGCGGTGCATAGAAACCCCTGACACGTCTTGAAGTGAGTGATGTTTGAATATGCCTCGCCATGAGAGAAGAAGATAGTTGTGCTCATGAGCACTGTCACCTCGTCGCACAAGCTTTCAGCATGATGCTGACAAAAATCGCAATTCGCTCCGGGGTCAGGGTTGAGTCACTCTGGCGCACACAAACCAAGACGGAAAGATAAACGATCCAGAAGAGGAAGGCATAGCTCAGCGCACCCTTTTTCTCGCCTTTGCTGTGTAATCGCAATATTCCCGGTGGTGCGAGATGCATCCCAAGTCAACAAAATTGACTTTGGGAATGTCCGGAGGTGCAGATACTCATCGTAACGGAAGGTTTGTATAACGGATTATCTGCCTGGTCATTTGGTCCTAATGTGATAGCTGTTTCGACTGGTGCCGGTGTGGTCAACCTTTTAAATGGGTGATAATGGGTCTGTATCTCCTTTCTCGCTCCCCTTTCTCATGGTCTGAGCTCCTTTATCCATCAGTTCGTCCGCACTCTCGTCGCCTCATTCAACCGCATATTCTGCTTCGCTCATTTCTTAAAACAAAGCTATAGTGGCTGGCAACACTCGATACCTCTCTCCCTTCCTAAGCAGGTCTCAATTCACGATGTATGTGATCTATGCGACGGCGGCACAAGAAGCCCTCATAAACGAGACGATCGTCGGGCGTATCGCCGAATTGATACTGGACAGCCGAGACACAGAGCCAGATGCTCCAATCCTCAACTTCCTGAGGGTGAACCGCCTGTGGTACGACATGATGTTACCTCGTCTCTGGCGTGACACACGAGCCTGTAGACTCCGTCCGAACGAGTCAGTGGACGATTACCATCTCTCGAACATCCTGAACAAAGTCCGTAGTTCTGAGCGACAACGGCATGCGAGCTATATCAGAATAGCCCGCCTATACGCCTGCTATTTCCTGAATGGTGGCGCTGAGGCGTATAGCAAAATTCTGAGCGAGCTCGAATTTCCGAATCTGAGGTCGATTGAGCTGTATATCACTGATAGCAGGCAAACTTTCCCTCTCGCGCTGTTCCCTGAGGTCAGGGAAGTGGTTGTGAGGACAACGCAAAGAACTGGGCTCTTTTGCGTCGATGTGCACATGGCTGGTGCTATTCAGGTAAGACAAATAGACATTTGCTTTGCCTTCGTCTTGATTTGTGCGGATGAGTGATTTTGAAGACTGACGTGCTCATGCCGCACCGCCGTCCATCTAGAACCTCTTTCCCAACGCCACGACAATCATGCCATATCGAGACAGCTTGATCGCACCAAGCTCGATGCAGCTGTTGTGGAAGCTCGCAGAAGAGAATCAGCAGCGGTTAGAGGAGGAGGACGACAGTGAGTGGGAAGAGGAAGAGGAAGACGAATCGTTGTCGCCGTCGTCGTCGATGTCGCCGATCCTGGAGCCGAGACCCATGGCCTACGTGCAGGCCCCACACTGGCCCCACGGCTTTCCCGTCGAGCCTTAACTCTAAGTCTAAATACCCTGGCGATCTATGAGAGAATGTTGATGATATATTGAAGCTATGTATGGTCTGCTTTGTTCTTGACTATCGTGGTTGCTGTGGTGTAGATGTCATAGAGTGAGGTTGATGCAAAACAGCATGCCTGCAAAGAATTGACCACTGTAGCTGTGCAAAAAGGGGGACTTCATGTGCGCAAACAAAGCTATCAGAACATCAGCATATTGTTCAATGAGCTAGATTAAATTGCCTTCATACAAATTTTTTGACGTTGATGGCATCGCTGCAAAGTCCTTCCATTTATTACAGATCGTCCTGAGCAAGACATAATTGCCGCATACTTTGGATGCGTTGCAAGATGTTTCCTATACGGCCAAGAGATACACACACGTCTGGCCAGAAGTCGAGGTATTGAAAATATCTCTCCGGTATAATGTCTCGTCTATCCAAATATCCAAAGACTTTGTTCGGGGGTTTGCAAAAGGCATTCCCTGAATTTTCATACACGGTGTGTAACCAAGGGGAACCGGCGCTATCCCCTAGTTGGCTTTGGGTCGCAGTCCAGTATGGTGGCCAAGCACGACGAGCTTCAGCGCTCTGAAGCTTGTTGTATGCGGCCAATGAATAGAAGGGGTTCTGGCTCATGCTGGATAGGTCGATGGCTGGGCCAATATTTTGGTGTCGATGGCATCGCTGCAAATTCCCTCATTTGTGTATAAATCGTCTTGAGTTATATCAGATCGTTCCAACAGTTCGAGACGGAGTGACATGGTCAGCGGTTCCATTGTGCTGTAGAACCGCTCCCTCGTATTATGAGCTTTGGGCAAGGCACTGAATCATGGTACCACTGAGGCACCAAAGCGGTGCTGCCAAGAGAAGGCCTGCTCATTGTGTCCTCTCCATCCAATGTATGAATCAATGATTCATCGGGTGCTTTTTTATGGCGCAGCTGAGCCTGTCGCTGTTCGATGGTTGACACCATGCCTCGTGTGAAAACAAAAGTGGCAGGAGTTTGATAACTCCATCCAGCGTTATCGGCTTGAGCAGGCACATCCGTTGATGAAATTAACTATCATCTCTGCCATTGAGGCCGACATACTTTTCAGGCCCAACC
>JAGYIB010000164.1:0-13949 GCA_024244615.1 Ascosphaera pollenicola | reverse complement strand
GAGATGTGTTCTGGGACCTGGTGAGAGAAAACTCCGATATCAGAGGTTGCTCCCAGGCAAAAGCTTCTCACCTGCATGGCGCGTGCTGGCTCCGAGAAAACAGAGGTGAGCGGTATATTCCGTGAAATGTCCACAATTGTTTGTTTGCTCAGATTTGCAGCAGTGTTGTACTGGTGCAAGAATCCAAGGAAACACGATATATTCATGATAATCATGAGATCATTGAAAATAGAAAAACAGGAAATTTGTTACATCAGGCGAAATGGGTAGTCGTAAAAGCTTCGAAACGTAAGATCATGAACAGCAAAATGCGGAAGATAATTCAAGATGGATGTAAGCACCAGATTCAGACTAGGCAGGCCAGTTGTTTTCACGAACAACTTGACGGACTTTTTTCTCATATGCGGCGCGGTCCTTCTTGAACAGATTATACGCATCGGCCTGAGCTGGAGAGTCAGGGTTGGGGTCGTCGAGCAGATCTTGGATGCCGAGCAGAATCTGTTTGATGGTGATAGCCGGCCTCCAGCCCTCATCTTCATTCAGGATCGAGAGGCAGACCGTGCCGGAGGGATAGACATTCGGATGAAACAAGGGAGGCTTGAACTTGCCTGGTGAGAGGCAGAATTAGAAGCACTGTACACAGACAGGTAGCAACAAGGAATTGAATCACCGTGAAACTCACACTTTGGTGGTTTTGTCGGGTACTCTATGAAGCGAACGAGTTGAACTTATCAGCATGTATGTCTAGACAGCCCAATGTCAAGCTCAGTGTCATGAATACTAACCATCCGGGAACACAATTTCGAGTTTGAATAAACCCCCATCCCAAAGCGTTTTCGTCTTTCCGGGGATTCCACACTCCCATGTCTTGAGGTCTAGAGCACCTGATTGTGTGCGACTTGGTTTCGCGTAAAAACCGAAGGGATGATCCCTCCTCCACTGCTTCCTATAACGATGTCAGGCCGCTGTCCCACATGAAAACGCGAAGGAAAAGACCTCATCACTCACCGTTCTTCCGCCAGTCTATTGAGGCAGAGAGACGACATATTTGCAGCTAGGCCTTGGACAGCAAACGAAGAGGCAGGTACTTGTCTTAGCAGCGAGGAAAAGAAATGTGATGTGTCCGTAGACCGGCAGATGAGTAGCTTGGAGACCAGAGCAGGCAGTGAGATGGTAGACGGAACCGGATGTCGGCTGTCAGCTTGTCAGCTACCAAAAACATGCAAGAAACGTGAGAAGTGAAGATGAAGATTGGAGATGGAGATGGACGTTGGATGTCATGACGGCGCCGATTGTCACATAATAAGGCCGGTTAAGCTTTCATCCGCCCGCGTTGTGACGTGACGCATCCGTGAATCTGCAACAACCACAACCGCCTACAAACATCGAGAAGAGAAAAAAGATGCGATGATGATGAAGAAGAGAGCGCAGCTGCCCGGAATGTATTCTATGAAAATACAGGGGGTTGAACGAAGGCAAAGGAATATAAGACGAGAGATAATGTGCAGAAAGAAGGAGAGAAGGCGAAAAGGGGGTAATATGAGGGAATGTGTCTCGAACATCAAGAGCAGAAAGGTATTAGAATTATGTCCATCAAAAAAGGCATAAAGACAAAGATGAGACGGAACTCAGCCACCAATCTACCAATCATCCTCATCCTCCTCCTTCGGGTTCATGTGCTGGTGTCTCGACTTCAACGCCTCTGCGAGACCGCCGGCTAAACTGCTAGGCGTCGCACTTCGGCTTCCACCACTCGATTCCTGAGCAGTCGAATTCATACTAACAGCAGAATCCCGTGTGGTGATGCCCGATACCACAGGCTTCCCACCCACGCCAGGCCTCTTCGCCGGCCGAGGAGGAGGAGCAGGCTTCGCCTTCGCCTTCGCGGCAGCTGCAGCACCGTTAGTCCTCGTACTCGGCGCAGCAGCAGGCCGAGAGGGTGCGGCTGGTGGCGGCGCAGGTGGTCCAGCAGTGGTGATTTGCTCAAGGTAACTTTCCGGCGCCCAGCCCTGAGTCTGTGTCGTGAGATCCATGCATAGCCACCAGCCGTTCCCTTCCTTGCTCATGATTTGCACGACTTGTTCCTTGGTGATCGATAGCTCGTTAGGTCTGGAACCTACAAAGTCGTAAAGGGCCTTTGCGGTGTCGACCTTGGGTGCTGCGGGCTGTTGCGCTGGCGGCATGGGAGGAGGAGGTGGTGGTGCCCTTGTATGACCCGAAGACGAGGCAGAGGACGGTGATCGGTTGTGAGCCGATAGAGCTGCTGCGACGGCATTTGCCATGGGGGAGTGCCCGCGCTGCTCTGCATTCTCATTGCTTGGGGGAAGTGGTCTGCGCGGGATAGCCTGTGATGTAGGCCGAGCTGCAGGTGCAGGTGCAGCCGCAGCTGCAGGTTGAGGAGTGGGCTGCGGGCGCGGTTGTGGGGGTTGGGGTGGTGCAGGTCGAGACTGCGCAGCCTGCGGTCTCGCAGCGGATGAAAGCTTCCCGCCGCTAGGTTTGAGCAGTTTGCCTGACCTCACTGGCTTCGCGGCAACTTGTCTACCTTTAGGAGTTGCTTTAGATTTCGAGTTAGGGGGCTCTCCGGGCCCTGTGTGAATCTTTCCACTCTTGTAAAGATCATCACGCGCAACAGTACTATCCTTGACTGCCTTGACTGTTGCAAGTTTTCCGGGCTTCTTGTTGTACTCAATTGTGTCGGAGATCTTGAGATTGAGAGTACCGCGGAGCGCATGCTTAAGTGTCGTGAAGAACTCGGTTTTGAGCGGACAATTGAGCAGAGGATCGGGCTGCTGGGGCGATCCAACACCGAGAGCAAACCAATCATCCTTCAAGTTCGAGGTGCTGACATACTTTATAGATCCGACGGGAATCGTTCTTTCAGAAGAGATATGCAGCTGCCCATTCTGCAGACCCTGTTGCACGATGAACACATTATTCGTCGTCAAAATCAACATCCGAGGGAACGGTTTGCTCGAACGACCGAACTTCGCAACGAGGATCTCGCAACGGCTAGAGAAGAGAACTTGTTCCGACTTGCTCAAGTGGATACTGTCCCTGATAACCTCACCAGGTCCGCCCCGGTTACCCACGCCGAGGTAATCACCCATGAACCGTCGAGATCCCAAAAGCGAGAAACGTCGTCTCTCCTTGCGGCCGCCAAGGACTCTGTGTCCCTCATCTCTGAACTTGATGTATTCCAATCCACCAGTAACCCTTCTCCAGAACCGCTGAATGCGAGTCGCGCATTCGATACGATAGCGAAGATAGTTCCTCCATGCCCTTTGAATGCGTGTCGCCATGTTATGCCAGTACCTATCTCTCATGTGTTCAAGCGCGAACAATGTCTCGGGAGTCTTGATGAATGCCTTAGTCACGCCCATTTGGTACTCTTCTTGCGGTATACTGGTATCTCTCAAGATCTGCCGAGCACCAGACTCCGCATCACCGGTCCAAGTGTAGTCACCAGCATAAGACGTCTTGGGGGAGAGGAGATAGAAGCGCTCGACGAATTTATCAAACGTTTGCCGATAAGCGAAACCGGCACGTCGGATGCGAACGTTCTCTTGAAGACCGAGGTATTTGATTTGATGGAGGACATTGGGAACGTTATATTCCGTAGGCGACTTGTTCTCATTGGGCTTGATCGTTCGAATATACGACGGTTGTGCCTTGGTGAGCGTCGCAACGAGATCATTCGCAGAAGCCTTGATCTTATCACCAGCAGTGGGCGGCCGACGCTTATCGTCCTGATCAACTTGATTAGGGAACAATGTGTGCACGAATGGATTGCTGCTAGAACCGGCAAGGTTCAACAGATCCTTCAACAGCTGATCCTTGTTTTTGTTTGTCATTCCGTCAACGCTGTAGGTCACGTCACCGGCATAATGTTTGATGATGAAGCTTCCCTGACGAGCTTCGAAATTGGGATTCTGCGCAAGAAAGTTGAGTCTGCCGACGAATGTCTGATCGGCAGCAGAGGCATCGGCGTGGGCTGTTGCGCAAGCATCGTTCAAGGCAGCGAAAACACCAGGCGGGCGTTTATCTTCAATCAACGAGCAAACAACCTTATTATCAAAGTACTGGATTGGCGTCCACTTGATCTGTTCACGGGCATATTCCTCCTGCTCGGTCTTCAGCGTCAGCTGGATGAAGATCTGTTGTAGCTTCTCGTTGACATAGTTAATGCATAGCTGCTCGAATGAATTCTTGTCGAAGATTTCGAAACCGTAGATATCAAGGATACCAATTGAGTTAGTAACTGCGGCACGAGCTGATAGGGATGCGTTCAGTCGCTCAACAATCCAGTCGAAAAGGTTGAAGTATATGGCCTTGGCAAGCGCATCACGGACAGCAATGGCTTGGGTAACGTTGAGAGGAACCTCGTAGACAGAACCACGCCGCATGCCCCTCGAAGTCTCCATGATACGCTGCGTCATTGCCTTCGACACCTGATCAGATTGAACCTCCAACAGATATGCCACGAAATCGACGATGGATGTATCTGTGATGGCCGCGTTTCCTTCGTCATCTTCCTTGAATTGCATGTTGCCAAGCCACAGAATGGCAGCAAGCATTCGGAAGATGTTGTCTTGTTCTGCTTGCGGGATACCGATGATTTTCATGGCGTTTATGGTGTCTGCGAATTCTTTGGTGTCGTCAATTCCTTGCACGTCGAGACATTGTGACTTGCTTGTGTACAAGTAGCTGCTTGGTTGTTGGATACCGAACATATCTGGATAAGAAGACATAAATCGTCAGTACGGCAAAGTTCGGCGATAGCAGCGCTATGTAGTCTTGCAAGTTGACTTACCCCGGTAGTTCTGAGGAGCAGCTTTTGTAAACTGATAGAAGATATGGAAGTTCCGCTCATTCTTGATCTGGCCAACGACCCTCGACTTTTCTAGCAGATAATTGGTGATAGTCGCACCGATAGGCTCGCCGACTGGGTTGAACTGCAGCTCAAGATACTTTCCGAACCGAGAAGAGTTGTTATTCCGCAGCGTCTTCGCGTTTCCAAAAGACTCTAGGAGAGGATTTGTAGCAAGAACCATGTCCTTGGTCTGCTGGATAGCGGAGTCTGTTCCCCCCGAAACACTAGCGATGTACTGCATTATCCGTTTGGCAGCCTCAGTCTTTCCGGCACCGGACTCTCCTGAGATGATGACACATTGATTTTCTTTGTAAGCTTTCATGTTATAGTAGCCGGATTCTGCGACGGCGAAAACGTGAGGGGACATTTCGAGTCTGTTCTTCCCCCTGTAGGATTCGAGGACTTTATCAGTGTAGATGCCCACTGCGCCAGGTAGTCAGCGATCCGATTTTCCAATAGGCGATCATGACGGTAACGGGAACAGCTTCAACTTACAGTCTCTGAAAGGATTGACGGAAACAAGCACATGGCCGATATATGTCTTAACAATGATGAGCAGGCGCACAAGAGGAGAAGCACTTGCAACTTGAAAGGGAAGAAGGATGAACATAACATACGTAAATCTCACCGGCCTCAAAGCGCTTCTTCAAATTATCATTGATAGCTTCATTCGAGACCTTACTCAACAGAGTAAGGTCAGAGACACCGACTTCCTTCTTTTTTGTGGTTTCGTAGGCGGCCTTCTTGACTGCAGGCTTGCCCGAGGTAGCACCACGAGCCTTCTTGTCGTCGCCGCCGCGAGGACGTCTTGAGATACCCTGTTTTCCAGCGAAAGTAGATGACTCGTCAGCGGATGAAAGGAGCAAGGCGTGAAAGAGGGAGGTAGAGATAAAGACGACGGGTTCAACTGTACCATGGCGGTAGAATTGGTATATCCTGTCTTGGTTATATTCAAGTGAGTATGTCGAGTAGTAGTAGATTATAGCTTTTGCCGGTAAGTAGTGGGAGTAATTGCGTCAGCTCCGCCGTGAAGCAAGCAGCAGTTCAGGGCGTTCGGTCAACCCGGTAGGGAGAACAGAGAGCGCGTAACGGTTGGGGGGGTGTGGCACTCCTGGGAGGGATGCGGGCAAAGTGACGTGAGATGAGATGAGGCAGAAGAAAGAGAGAGGAAGAGAGGAGATGAAGATGAGGATGAAGGTGAAGATGAAGTCAGGTTCAGTCGCAGCAGTCAGTAGTAGACGACTGGGGATTCCGATGCACCGTCCGGGCCCATCCTCGATACAGCGATGCGCCTGGCCTGTTACGGTTGTTACGGTATCATTACACAGACAATACAGCCGCTACTGACGAGACACGCGGGATACGCGCGCTAGACGTGGGTGTTACGCCACTGACGTCTGGGCACAGTGGATGAGCCGGGTACGGCGGATGGAGGATGGAGGATGGAGGAGAAAGACAAGGAGGGAGAGCAATTCAGTTGATGATGAGAGAATGGTTACAGAGTACTTCAGGAGGCGAGTTACTGCTGCTGCTGCTGCTGATGATGAATACATACTCCGTACATGCAATAGTGACGGCTGAGTCTCATCGCTGTAGCCTGGACGGTGCGACTGCGAAGCCCCCCTGAATCGTAAGAACGTATGTACTCCGTAAGTCATGACGTTTGCCCAGAAGAGAGACGCCAGTAATCCTTCCAAGCAATCCTCGTCAGCTCATCTGCTCGTCTGCTGAAGGAGGCACAGGCAGACAGACATGTCTCCTGGTGGCGTCTTCTGGCATCCTGATCAGCCGCCCATCATTTCCACCACAGCATCCTAAAGCAATTGTTGCCGGCGAGGTGGAATTCGACTCCACATCCCTGCCAGAGCCATTGCATTGCGTCAGTCAGTGCCAAACAGGCTGGACAGCGAACAAACAAAGTTCATGATCGATTCACAGCTTCTCGTAACCCGAAAAACCAGAAGACCAGAGAACCGTTACCTACGTTGCTGTTGGTTCCATTGGCGAACGGCCTGCTGGTGTGTGGATCAAGAGTAAGATCCTGTAGGTACAGTCTTTGTGATGCATGTCTACTGAGTTCGGTGCCTTCACCTCCTGAGTTCTGCAGTTCTCCCGTCATCGTTGACAAGCCGGCAACTTCCACCTGCAAATGACCACTGAATTGACTGAATTGACTGAAGGCGACGCGCACACCCGGACCAAGCGAACATGCCATCCATGGGCCATCCGCCGTACACAGCCCTGTCAGGGCCACTCAGGAGTGGGAGGGAAGGAAGAGAGAAAAAAGAGATGCGGTAGGTTGTGCCTAGGTATGTAACTCGTTCCCTCTACCAGACAATGTACATAACCACAGGTATGTAAGTAACCCTCCCAACCCTGGCTCCGGGTCTTAGGCTTCTTCCAGAACGGAACGACGAACATGCCATCTGCGAAAGCACCCGCGATTGCGTTTGCGTGGATTTGGTGGACACGGGTAGCCAAGGTGAACTTGGACAGATCCCCATGGGGGCCGAACGATCGCATCTTGGGTTTCCAGCGGAGGAGTGTGGAAGCGTAAGCAAGGCACCGTACGCTGTCCTTTTCCTGGGCGCCGCTGTGTTTCCTTGACCTTTCAAATGAGTCCGAATGTTTCAAAAGTGGCCTGCTTCACGTGCGTTGACAGGCATTCAAATTTGTTTTTTGTTTCTGATTTCGAATCAACATGAAGATATGTAGCAAAGAATGCAGAGGCCGAGTACGAGTTATGTATTGCAGGACCTTCATGGATTTGACGTCGATCGAGGTTTCTGTTCTGGAGCAGGTAAAACAGCATTCCCACCTGCGCTCTCCGTCTCCGTCTCCGTCTCCGTCTTTCTTGGGGCATCCTGATTCTTGACACGGTCAAGCCTCTGTTGTACCGCTGCAGATGCCTCCTGGGCATACTCCCATGCCCTTGTATACCACGTCTTAGCCTCTTGCTCCTCCTGCGGCTCTGCAACCCCCCACAGCGTCTCCGGAAGAATCCTCTGTCTGTGTTTTCCCGCGCGTCCATCAAGTTGCCGATGCAATTCCATGATCTCCTTCTCCAAAGCAATCAAACTCGTTTTGTAAATCTCTTCCGAAGCCTCCAGGTCACGGATGCGGTCATCAACATCATTCCGACGCCTCGACTCCTTCCGCCGTGCTCTGAACGACTCGAAGAGAATCAATCCCGCACCAACAAGAAACAGAAACGCTTCACTCAGAAAAGTAGCTCCGCTATCAATAGCCTTCGCTTCAGACAACGGCCTTATCCGCGGCGGCGCCGCAGCACTCTTCGGCGGCGGAGCCGGCGTGCTCTCAGCAGCAGCAGTCGAGGGCAGACTATCATGCCCCCCCTTCTCCTTCTCCTTCGCTGACCGTGCGGCTTTTTCTTGCTCGGCTTGTGTCTGCGCTTGAGACTTCACCGTGGGCACGGGATGGTGGCGTTTCTTCGCTAGCTCGGCTGCTGCTGCGGCGCGGGTCTGGCGATCTATCGCAGCGGTGGATTGGAGTAGACCGAGTCGCATGCGCATATCTATGCGGTGCAAGCCCTGGGCGAAGGAGATGCAGATGCGCCGGAAGCGTTCATGTTCGCGCGCTTGGGCTTTGATTGAGTTCTGCGAAAGGTTGGATGGGTTGATGTGAGTGAGTAACTGTTCTGCGAGGAGTCTTCAAGTAGCAGATGGAGGGCTCAGGTAGCATACGGCTATTGGTTTTGATAGCGTTCGAATCAAGAGAGACGAGAGCTTCAGTGCGACGGACATCTTGGTATGACGAGATGCAACAATGCAATGATCTCTTGTCTGCTATATCTGGATAGAGGAAGTGGTATCTGACAGACCTGCGATTGATTTTCTACGAAACGGCCAATGGCTGTGCTATCACGGCATCCGTTGGCCTGATAGGTACTGGCTGAGATGTACTCTGGACTCCTACAAAGCGCAGAAGATGAGGGCTGTGGGGCCTCCGCGGGCGGCGCAATGCGATGGATCACCATCAATCTCAGTGCAGATTGAAGACACAGGTGTGCCCTGCTCAATTGGCCATGGTCTTCTTCTTTGCTTGCCCTCCGTCTCGCCATAGATCCATTCTCCATCCCTCCAACGTTGGTTGATCTTTGCCGAACACCGGCCAGCCTCCGTCTAACCGCATAGAGTAGCGTGTCTATTTGTAGAAGCACATTAGCCGCTTCCATCCGCAATACCCGCCCTAAACGCCTTACCCGCGCGGCAGTGGTATCCCCGGTTTTCATGTTTACGTTTTCCTCTTTTAGGCAATGCGGACGACATGCCTTCGTCCTCCTCCTTCTCGCCCTCACCGCCGCAATCGACAACGGTGAGGAGGTTGACTCGATAGGCCTCGAGGAGTGCCGTCGTGAAGCATTGCCGATGCTCAATTGGCTTTGATTTGGTCTGCTCTGGTCTGCTCTCTCCTACTGTTACCCCCGATTCAGGGAGGGCATCTTGGCGTCGACTTTTTCTCTGCACGCCAATTGAATGATCACAAGCCTTCGTACTATAGTACCGGGGCGATACGGCTGATCGTTGTACTGCTGCTCGGAGACTCTTATGCCATTCTGCGCCATACCCTGAGCCCAGTTCACCCTAACGAGCTGCGTGCAGTCTCTGTGCTGGTCAGCTCGTCGGGTCAATTCGCCTTCACGGTGACCCCCTCTCTCCTTCCTTCCCTCCCTCCTCCACTTGTGCGCATATCTCCGACTCGCCCCTTAATCAGAAGCTCCGCTATTAGTGTAGCTTCAATTTTTCGTCTGCGTCCTTGCTCTCCAAAAAAAAACCGGGCCTGCCCCCCCCCCTGTGGACGGGTAAAGCCATCATCAATTTATAGAACACGTTACCGCCTCTATTTATTTCCCTCCCCTTCCTCTCCGCTTGTCAGTCCTGAGAGGCATCATTATGGCCGTCCAGGCCCTTTCACCTCGTTCCACAAACATCCTGCGAAGGCCCAAGTCCGACATGGAAAAGCAATCGTCAGCGAAGCCCGCTGAGTCTTCATCTCGCAAACCCGCCTCCGCTCCGAAACCACATGCTCCTCCTCCGCCCGCCATTGTACGAGAGCCCACTGATGAGGGCGAGGAATACGTTACTGGGAAGTTTCTGGGGAAAGGAGGCTTCGCGATATGCTACGAAGGACGGCTGGCCCGCAATAACAGGGTCTTTGCCCTGAAGGTCGTCAAATCTGAGATGAGCCAAAGGAAGATGGCTGAGAAGGTGCGCTTCAATTGTTCTTCTTTCCTTTGGTTTTCTTGTCGTTGATTGATTTTTCATACCCTTCATTCGTCTTTCCGTCTTCACGTACCCGTCAATCTTCCTCTTGTTCTTCTTCTTTCGCTGTTTTTTTTGTCATCCTCCCTGTCTCCCTCCCTCTGTTCCCTGTCTCTGAACCCTGCTCTAATCGATCAACCCACTACAGTTTCGCACAGAACTCCAAATACACTCAAAACTACAGCACCCCAACATCGTCGGTTTCCATCGCGCATTCGCTTATGAAAAGAGCATTTACGTCGTTCTAGAACTATGTGCAAGTGGCTCTGTCATGGACATGGTCAAGAAACGTAAATGCCTCACGCTCCCCGAGGTTCGTCGCTTCATGGTCCAGCTCTGTGGAGCCGTCAAATACATGCATAGAAGATGTGTGGCACATCGTGACCTGAAGATGGGCAATCTATTCCTTGATAAGGATATGAACATCAAAGTTGGTGATTTTGGCCTCGCGGCTTGTATAATATCAGAGAAGGATGAGAAAAGGAGACGTACATTGTGTGGTACGCCGAACTACATTGCCCCCGAAGTGCTCGATAAGAGCAAGGGAGGACACAATCAGAAAGTCGATATATGGTCAATTGGCGTGATATTGTAGGTTTTGCCGTCTTAAATGTCCCGGCATCGCTAACGTGCTTGCTGACCGCCAATCGCTTAGCTTCGCCATGCTCACGGGAATTCCGCCATTCCAGTCAAAAACCCAGGACGAGATCTACAGAAAAGTCAAGACGCTATCATACGGTTGGCCCAAGGAGTCAGAATGCCCAAATGACATTTCACCTGAAGCAAAAGATATTGTCAAACGATGTCTCAATCTTGATGAGGAGGATAGACCTGAACCAGATGATATTGTCGACCATCCATTCTTCAATATGTACGCAGGCTGCATTCCGCGTGAACTTGACCGCAGCGTTCTCACTGCCACACCCGCCTGGATAAAGAACCAGGCTCCTCGTGGTGACCGCATGATCACTGGCTACAGCTTAAATCACGACCCCAAATATAGAGCCGAAATAAGAGAAGCCCATGGATTTGAAGAGAGCTATATGATAAGCAAGGACCTGTTTTATACTGAGTGTGGTGTTGGCAGGACGCCTGCCGGGTATGTGCGAAGGTCCGTTGGCGTCAGGCCAACGAGGTCGGTTTATGCCGAATGTGTCACAGAAGAAAGTTATGGTCTCCAGCCAACAATTCCTCTCCCTGAAAACCGCATCTACACACCATTCCTAGCCGACGAGGAAGATTGGAGCGCAGACGGCGCCGACGACGTGGCTATATCTCCAACAATTGAGGGTCTACCGAAAGCAATGCGGGGTACGTCTCAAAAGCTACAGGCTATGAACATGGCTCGCACGCAGACAGCGCTGGCCGCTGCTCAGAACCGTCTTAAGGAGAACCAACCTCAGAGTCATGCCGCCGTTATGAGACAACAAGCTCTTCCCTTACGTCCTGCTGTTCGCGAGACCCGCTCGAGGACGATTGAAGATAAGGAGAAGTACCTCGCGAAGGGAGGTTATGTTGCTCGTGCTCAGGCCGTTTCGACAAACCATGCGTCCGAGCCAGCTCCACGCGCGAAACCTTCCGCTACGGGTTCAATGACCTCAACAACATCCAGGCGTGTTCATCATCAGGATACATTGGAGGCTCCATCCAGCAAGTCAGCCTCAATCGCAAAATCGCCATCGGCTCCAGCCTTAGCCAAGGGTCATGTTTATAGCAAAAACGATATACATACCGAAAGATATACATCCACAAAACAAGAAGCAACGGAAGGAAGATCGAAGAATCGCCAACCTTATCTCAAGGGCTCAAAATCGGTTACTATGGGTTCGTACGCACCGTTAGATGCTGGCGCAGAGAACCATATATCCTCTTCCAAATCGACAGTGTCTGCTGCAGCTGCTCATACTTCTGCTAAGAATAAACCAGTTATGGGCACCAGCCCATTAATACATCCAGATGAGCCATCAGAGATTATGCCTGGCACATCTGCACCTGAGGTCATGAGAGGACTAGAGAGATATCTCATTAGTCTCAGTAGCTTTGGTGATCCAGAGCATGCGTCTGATATATTGAAGGCACGCAGGAAGGAGAGGCGATCAAGATTTCTACCCCACCATTATGTTGTGAAATGGGTTGACTATACCAACAGATACGGTATTGGCTATGTGCTTGACGATGGAAGTGTTGGGTGTGTTTTCAAGGCCGAACATGGCGGTCCTTCCAGTGGTGTCGTTGTCAGACAAGGGGAGGCACATATTCGCCGCAAAGCGCGCGCTAAGAAGAGCTCCAGACCTACTGAACGATACCCGGATGTGAACCAATTGGTGCCTAGGGATGGTGCAAACGTTGAGTTTTACGAGAGCTTAGGTCCTCACTCCGAGGACTGTGGTGGAATTCGGAGGACTCTTGTACCCCCGCAAGCCTTCGAGGTGAAGAGCAGTGGAGGTTATAGTAACGTCCGAGTTCGGCAGGACTTGGGTCCTGGTGCCGCTAGATCTGAAGCTGAGAAGGTCAGAAGAGTCAAATTGGTTGACCAATTTGGTAAATATATGATTGGAAGCTTGGGCACCAGTGAAGAGGAGGATGATATGAAAGATGAGGTACCGCCATCTACACAATTTGTCAAGTTTTATCAGCGATTGGGCAATGTTGGCGTCTGGGGATTTGGTGACGGCGCATTTCAGTTCAATTTTCCTGATCACACTAAGCTGGTTTTGTCCCATGCCAGACCAGACTCAAGCACCCCTACGGACTCGCTGGCATGTCAGATTGACTTCTACCATCTGTCAGCAGCTGCTGCACGCTATCTTGCTGCAAAGGGTAGAATGCATACAAACGGCTTTGAGTCAAGAGCAGTTGCATGCGATGACATCTCGACTTACTTTGCAGCTCTCCAAGGTGGCCACAGCTCCCCTTCAAGATTATCCGATATTCTGGAGGCAAATGCCTTCATCGATAAGATCGACTTTATCAGAACTGTTCTGGAAAGCTGGACTAGGTCGCGCAAGCTCGGGGCGCAGGTCATGCCCCCGTCCAGCCATCGGGTATCTAGTAGGAGAATGGCTACCGGGGAGATATTTTGGGAGGGTGCCCAAGAGAAAACCTGGCTTGGGCCGTCGGGAAGCAAATTCGTCTGGGTCACTGTGGGAGCTCATGATGGCGATAACGAATATCTCGCAGTAACGTTCAGGTGTAATCCTGAGACCGGCGAGGTACAATACACGGGTGCAGAATCCTTGAAAGAGCTAGGAGATCGATTGATGAAGCTTATACAATGACAACGATAGATGTTTACACAGGCACTAATTCTCACATACCTCCATGATATACGAAAGTCGCGAGAAGAGAGAAGATGGGTCTCCAGGCGGTGATTGCGGCTTTAACAGCGCTGCCTGTTTTTACATGATACCAGCCCCAGCATATTTTTGCGTATACTTCTTTTGTCAATTTTAATGATGCCATGGAAAAGTCGCTCCAAATAATGATCTTTAATTATATTCCATTTTACATCTCAGCCTTTTCACGTCCTTTTTCTGATTCATTTTGTTGGGTTGATCTGGCAGTCAATCTGGAAGCGCCTCAAGCTACCGACTTCCCTGCCCGGCTTTCAATTTCTATTTGAACGTACAGAATACTTTTTCATCATTCATTCATTCTGTAATCAATTACGATTTTGACAATTGTGTCTGGAAGTCTTCGCATGTGTCATTGTTCAGGTATACTGACCGAAGCTGTGATGACTTCGTCACTCTGAACCAAAACACAATCAAGGGTGTGTGAGGGGGCAATTTGCTTCT
>JAGYIB010000163.1:0-13964 GCA_024244615.1 Ascosphaera pollenicola | reverse complement strand
AGCTCCTCCTCCCGGGAGGGGAGTACAACCCTCTCCGATACCCTAATCCAGCACTGCAGTATCACTATAAAATTATTCAAGCAATTGCATTGGATGAGGATCTGCCAGAACAACCCGTGGACAAAACCATCCCCAAGTACAAACAGATTGATAAGCGCGCGGGACCCTACGTGCAAGAATGGGCAGCGGAACTGAGGAAAGTACATGCTGATACGGGCCTTGATAAGCATGACGAAAGACAGACTTCAACCTTGACGAAGCGATCAGCGCCTACTGAGGATGCAGACGTCAAGGACTACGGACCGCCGAGCAAAGCAAAACGAGCGAAGAGAGAGGACGACAGCAGTGTGCCTCCGGCAACAAAGAAGGAAGCCGACTACAGTGCTGAGATTGAGGAAGTGAAAGACGCTTGGGAGACGGGAAACCTGTCCAAATGCAAGGTTGCGACGTTGAGGGCATTCTTAGCTTCAGAAGGAATAAGAGTGGCCGAGAAAAAAGCACAGCTGGTGGAAAGAGTCGAGCTGATGTTGGGAAAAAGGTAAAGCAGATACATAGACCTAAGCCATCAATACCAGTTGCAATGGCTACGGAGTCCAGAGAGAACGAAAGTACAATGCAAAAACGTGTAATGTACATACTTGTCCCCCTGCCGAACCCCACTAGTCCCAACCCAGTTAGCGTGCCGTGAGCTTGTCGCCGCTCTGGATCCCCCGCGGGTCACTGAGTGATTCGACGACAGGTCATGATTGAACAGATATACAAGACAAGACAACGATCATCTGCCCGCCCATCAGCTCGAGAAGCCTTTATTTCGAGTCTGCTCATAGTGCTCGGCTAGTCAGAGACATCCGCTGCAAACTGATTCTTCTTGAGTGCCTGCCTCATCGCCTCTGCCCTTTCCTCTCCTCCATCTCAACTACCCTCACCCCATTCGTTTGGGGTCCTCGAGGCCGCCATGACGTCCCGTAAGGAGAAAGCGCCTATCTGCAATAACCCAAGCAGCCACAGAGAGTACTAACAGTCAGTCATAGTCAAGCAATTCATTCGGAATGTGCGGGCGGCAAAGACGATAGCTGATGAACGGTCCGTGGTACAAAAAGAAAGTGCTGCTATCCGCGCTAGCTTTAGAGAAGAGCATCACACCGACTCGAATCTAAGGTATTTCACAGCACCTATCTCTTGAGTCAGATTGCGATTAGGTTGTGACTCCGCGCTGTATGAATTGGTGTGCTTACACAGCTCTTGCATAGGCGAAATAATGTCGCGAAGCTTCTATATCTGTTCACGCTTGGGGAGAGAACTCATTTCGGTCAAATTGAATGTTTGAAGCTTCTTGCGTCGCCGCGGTTCGCGGACAAGAGATTGGGCTACCTAGGCACGATGTTGTTGCTGGATGAGAATCAAGAGGTTTTGACGCTAGTCACAAACTCACTGAAAAAGTATGTCATGCCGCTCGATGATGTCGCGCAAGGCCGCCCATAAACAGTGTACCAGAGAAAAGTAACTAACATCCTTGTTCCAGTGACCTTAATCATTCGAATCAATACGTTGTCGGACTTGCACTTTGCACTCTGGGCAATATCACATCCGTTGAGATGGCGCGTGACCTCTTCCCCGAAATCGAGTCCCTCGTGTCGACCGCAAACCCCTATATACGACGTAAAGCTGCTCTCTGCGCCATGAAAATTTGTCGCAAGGTCCCGGACCTCCAGGAGCATTTCGTCGATAAGATCAAGGCTCTGCTATCGGACCGAAACCACGGAGTTCTTCTTTGCGGCTTGACCGTGGCTATTGAATTCTGTCTTGCAGATGAAGAGGAAGGTAGCACAGAGGTGATTAATCAGTTTAGACCTCTTGTGCCGGCACTCGTGAAAGCGTTGAGAAGCCTGACAACGGCAGGATACAGTCCTGAGCACGATGTTTCGGGTATAACTGATCCTTTTGTTCAGGTCAAGATTTTGCGATTCTTCCGCGTTTTGGGGCATGGAGACTCAAAGACCAGTGAAGCAATTAACGATATCCTTGCCCAAGTGGCTACAAACACCGAAGCGTCAAAGAATGTTGGAAACGCGATCCTATATGAGGCTGTGCTCACGATTCTGGACATCGAGGCCGACTCTGGTTTGAGGGTGTTAGGTGTGAACATTCTTGGCAAGTTCTTGTCCAACAAGGATAACAATATACGCTATGTTGCTCTTAATACGCTCAACAAGGTCGTTGCTGTCGAGCCCAACGCTGTTCAAAGACATCGAAATACTATTTTGGAGTGCCTCCGTGATGCCGATATCTCGATACGAAGACGAGCGTTGGATTTGAGTTTCACATTGATCAACGAGTCAAATGTGCGCCCCTTGGTCAGAGAGCTATTGGCTTTCTTAGAGGTCGCAGATAATGAATTCAAGCAGTCGATGACAACACAAATTGGCATCGCTGCTGATCGGTTTGCTCCTACGAAGAGGTGGCACGTGGACACGATGCTCCGCGTCCTCACATTGGCAGGCGCATATGTCAGAGAACAAATTTTGTCAAGCTTCGTCCGCCTGATTGCCACGACTCCAGAACTCCAGACATATAGTGTTCAGAAGCTGTATGCGGCTTTGAAGGAGGACATCTCTCAGGAAGGATTGACTTTGGCCGCTTCGTGGGTGATTGGCGAGTATGGGGATCTTCTACTCAAGGCTGGACAGAACGAGGGGGAAGAACTTGCCGCCAAAGTGCAAGAGAGCGACATCGTCGATTTATTCACCAACATCTTGAACAGTACTTACGCCACTCAACTTGTGGTTGAGTACATTACCACAAGTGCAATGAAGATGACGACCCGCATGACAGAACCAGCCCAGATTGAGCGATTGCGGCGGTTACTCAGTCTACGCACTACTGATCTTGATGTCGAGATTCAACAAAGAGCAGTCGAATATACTAACCTCTTTGGTTACGATAGCATCAGATTTGGTGTTCTCGAAAGAATGCCTGCACCAGAGATCCGCGAGGAGCAACGCGTTCTCGGAGCAGCCGCGACAGGTACTGGTATGGGCAGTGGGCGCAAGGTTGGCCGGCAATTAAACAACAAGACGGGGCGGAAGCAGGCTGTGTCAAAGCCAGCAGAGCAGGATCTCATTCTTGACTTGATGGGTGGCGATGAGGTGGCCTCTCCTGTTACTCCGGCACAACCAGCTCCACAGAATAGTGCTCAGTTATTAGAAGACATCTTAGGGGGTGGCTCGTCTGTTCCTCCCGTCACCAACTCACCAGCGCCTGCACCAGCCCAAAAGACAACAGCAAGCCAGGACATCCTTGGCTTGTTTGATAGCAATCCTGCGCCACCTGCTACAAGCCCACCTACCGGACTGCTTGGGTCCACACCATCGACTCCTTCATTGACCTCCTCTCTCACGGGTGGCACAGGCGCTGGTTCTATTCCAACACATGTCGCCTTCAACAAAAACGGTCTGCAAATGACTTTCCAAATTAAGCGGCCAGTGCCCAATGGCGCCCAACTATTAGCGAAGTTTACAAATGTGGGAAGCGCCGGGGAGACTTTCAGCAACGTTGGTCTTCAAGTCGCAGTACCCAAGAGCCAGAAACTGAACCTGAACCCTATCAACAAGAGTGATTTGGCAGCCGGCGAAGAAGGCATACAACAAATGAAGGTGCAAGGCGTTAGTGGGGTATGTTCACCTGTCATATCAATCTTCCATGATATTTTGATTATAACAGAAGCTAACGTGATGATTCTCTTCTAGCCCTTGCCTCCAAAACTGCGTCTGAGGCTCAGAATCAGTTATTCCCGGGGTGGTGAGGCACCAGTGACTGAGCAGGTCGACTGGTCCGAACCCTGATGTAGATAGGCAGATGATCTCTGGTAAATGCCTCGAGCAATTTCCGTCTTGTCCCAGTACAAGGCTTCCTCTGTGTTCTGCTGACCACATCATATATACCAATACAATATATCACCCGTGAACCCTATCTGTCATTGACTATATGCCTTCCAGACCCGTGATTCTGCCTAACATTGCATGTTTCCAAACTATGCATCGTCCCATTTTCTGACACCATGGGGTATGAAAGGTAAATGTGAAGTCAAATTGGAAGGCGGCCATGATAGCGGTAGTGAGGCTGTAAAGATAGTATTCATTCAAATCAACGGGCATTCCTCGGTAATCACGTCAATCTCAGGTGACGCCCATTGGTTGTCCATCACAATTCCTTACTAGGAGTGTCATCTCTAGGGGCTTGAAGCAGATGGGTGATTTGAATTGATGAACCACAGAGGACCACTCTAGACTTTCGACGTTACAACTTTCCGTGGCCGTTCATCTGGTGGTATCCCCACTTCAAAGCCACCGTGCTTGCAGCCATGACAATAGCAGCAAATCCGAAGAGCCCTGCCCTTTTCTCAGTGTCAAGCATGGTAAAGATGGGGTAAGGATACCATCCGTTGAAGCTGAAGCATCTCTCCACCCAGAACCAGTAGCAAGTAGCAACGAGGCCAGAGGTTGCAATAGCACTGGCAAATGTCACAGACCACGGCGGAGAGAAGAATATCAGGTCGAGGATCAAGAATACTGTCGGTGCGGCATGAAGCCCAAGATCTAAAATGGGACCGTCAGCTTTTAGATCTGTCGAGACATTTCAGGGGAAGGGGCACGAACCAGCATCGAGAGGTATACCCATGCCCTCAGGGACAACCAATTCCTTGTTAATCTGCGAACGCATCAGACGCTTCTGAATTCCTTGACGAAGCCGGGCTTGAATGCATTTTTTGGGACTTACAAGTATCAGGCCCCAGTACAATATACTGATCAAGGTTTCCATAGGGGTGCTGATGATGGACAAGGCATTTTTGACCTTGAAGAGCTTGGTCGAGAAAAACAAGTCGGCCAATAGACCAAAAGCACATGTTATCGTTGCCAGCGTAAGGCCCAGGATAGTGAGAAATTGGAAATGAGAGCCATACGCATCAGCGCTGAGAATCAAGACCGTGTCAGCTATGAATATGGAGCAGGAGCCTCTTGGAAGGGTACAGGGAAGGGCGCTTTACACCAATGGATTCGGGTAGACCTGCAAACTATCTGGAGAGTCAGCGGGGGAATTTGCCAGCAGCAAGACGGGCGGGCGCCAGTAGAGGCACATACAAATGGAAGGACTTCAAGAAACTCGCCATGGACACGAGCTGTTTCGAAGCAAAGCCGTCAGTCAGATATGCACGGAGAGCTCGAGCGTTCAGCTTACATACATGCACTGCAAGGGACACGCCCCTTGACGGCGACGTCAATCGCTGAAGAGGATGTCTGACAACATCTTTGGCTGCCTTTTCGAAGGACTCCTTGCGCTGCATTTTTCTGGTGAATCAGGCGGTCCGATCAGAGATGCACAGATGATGGGCTAGAAAGAAGGCGGCAACGAAGTACGTAAGACGAATCTCTCGACAGCGGGGTGTGATGCCAATTCCGGGGTGCTGTCTGCTGTCTGCTATCTGCTGTCTGCTCGCGTCGTCCTCCCAGTGCCGTCTCTCCTTCGCTTCCGCGCAGGCTTGGAATACGATCGTCCGCTGCATAATAATACCCGCACGGATGAATCGAAGGTACATTTACGGCGGTACCTCGTGCTCGCAAAGTTACTGCTATAGCAATGAAATTCGGCAATTCTCTCATCGTGAGATCTCTCATAATGAGAGAAAAGGGCAGATCTGTCAAGATCAATTCACCTTGAGACTGGCAGGCGGCATTATTTGCGACGAATCACTCGATGCGAATCCCTGCGCAAAGCCCGTCCGCCCACTACACGGGAAGCTCCAGTCGCATATACGGTTTATCAGGGGTTTAGGGGAGAACAAAAACCATATGTAAACCCTTTTGTGAACAAAGTCAAGATGTCGCAAATGGTTGTTCAGATACAGATTTGACAGGACAGGAGGATTGATTGTGAATTTGGCTAGACCTTTAGAGGCGTAGGTTCAGAATTGGTGCTGGTCTAGATCTTCCGATCGCGATCTTCAAGTCCTTGCTCATGCACTCGCCTTCTCGTTTGGGCCCTGCAAACAGTGTTGAATGACAAAAACAGGTGCTAGTATATTCCTTCCCATTTCACGACCCTGAACTCGGTCTTTGTCCGTGGAAGGAACGACCTGTAGAAGGTGACCGAGAAAGGAGCGAAAGGAGCCGCCGACTCGGTTCGCTGTGCAGGTAGGGAGAGAGCAGTCTGATGCTGTGCGCACCGTAGCACATAGAGGACAGGAAGGAGCGACGTTTCTGAAGAAGGCAGTCGCGTCCGCCTTGGACATTCAATAGACGATGAGTTCCAAGACCATAGCCAGGAATGGGTCAATGATAGAAGCCTTCAGAGTTCCTGGTCAACAAGCGTCATGGATTTCCAACCTGCAGTTTCTGCAGTAACCTTTCTTTTCTTCGAGACCGCCATGTCTTGTCCTGCTCCTCCAATTTCCCACCCAGTACTGTAGTATTCCCGGGTTCTAACAGAGCTAGACCTCGTGCAACTGTGACATTCTTCAGGATAAGCTTCATGCCGATTTTCATATTTGAGCCGTCGATTGCCAGGTCTGGAATTGGAAGCAGCTCTATAGCAGGGAGCAGGGTGCCTGCGGCATCTTGAAGAGTGAGACGGTGTGGCCCAGTACTTTCGCTTTGATTGTTGCTGTTGATGGCATTTCCCCGTGCATGACCAGAGTTGCTGCCATTTCCACGTGAAGAACTTGAAGCAGCAGCAGTAGCAGCAGCAGCAGCATCATCATTGACAATCTCTCCATTTTCATCACGATTGAGCGTTCTGATGACCTCCCTTCCCCTGGTCATTTCTCCTCTTTCCACCATCTCAATCTTCTCGACCTGACTCCAGGCGCTGCGCCCTATATCTTCGATATCCAGCAGTTGAACAGCGATTGGGCCTTTGACGATCCTCTTTTTGACAGTAACATCATCGATGTTTCTGGGCAAGAGCCATTCTGATTCCTTAGCAGCAGGAACCTTCAGCGAGGCCCTGATGTCATTGAGGAGCAGATTGTAAAGAACAGTCTGTGATAATACAGCCAGAGGTGTAGAGCCCAATCTAGGAGACACAGTCGAGGTCTTCAGAAACTGATCAAGCCATGCAGGATTGACTGAAATGGGTTTATTTGTGTGGAGGTACGCGATGATGTCCTCGCGGGGGTTGGTCGTAGCCATGAATTTGCAATTTGCCTGATGTATGACCTTGCCAGCGAAATTGCAGAATGGCTAGTTCAGCTCTCAGCTCGATGTCTCGCGAGTGTATCTTTCCTGCCTACGGAAGAGATCAAGAGCTGCCGACGATGTTGACTGTCGCGTACTTTGTACTTGGCGGTGCGGCGCTCGAGCTACGACCTGTCAAGAAAGTCCATACAAAATTCCAGCCACCACCCAGCCAGAGCTGCTTTGGAGCAAGTGTTCATTTGTTGAATGGGCAAAGAATGATGTGTGGTTAGACGGCCCACCAAACATTAGAGCCCTGTAGTGTATGGGTGATTGATGGTTGTGGTCTGTCCTGATTCTTGAGAAGCATCGGCTCACCATACAAATCTTCGAGAAGGGCTCTCAGACTACAGTCGGAGCTCTGTCGTTGGCGGTGGGTGCGACTGTAGCCTGAGCAACTGAGACGAGATGACCGACGATGCCATCCCTCATAAGTATCGCCCGCCCGGTTTTTTCGCTGGCTGCTCAGTGCTGGGCGCAATATCTATAAGGCTACGGATTCCTGTCTCTTGGTGCCGTTCGCCATGAGGCGAAAACTTGAGCACCTCAGGTCGTTCTGATCGCTCGCGAACGGACGCTTTGCTCAGCTAAGGTGGGTGCGAATCACACCGTCGCTATCATCATCCGCACATAGACAAGAAGCGCCCGCGCAAAGTTGAGGATCGTACTAACCTAACCCCCTTCGCAGATCTGACCTGTCCTTGGTTCTGAGCGGAGTCACCTTGAATTTTATGTGTCCCAACTTTCCTCGTCTTCTTCGGTGACGTTCAATCCGATTTGATCGTCGTCACAATAGTCGTGATGCCTCGTCCAAAGAAGCCCGGTGCTCCTGAGCCCAAACGACGAAGTCGGACTGGTTGCTGGTGCGTCACATTGCCGTTGCTCTGCTGTCAAGTCGAGCCATCGTTCACCGTTTGTCAGATATCAAACTAATCTTCCCTCGCATCGCGAATCAGGCCGTGCAAAGCTCGCAAGATCAAATGGTATGAGCCTTGGATGATCACCGTCATGTCGTCTGGACTAGAAGTTAACGGCTTTGGTGTGTTCAAAGTGGTGAAGAGAAACCATCTTGCACAAACTGCCAGAGGCAGAATGAAAACTGCGATTACAGCATCCGTTTGAATTGGGAAGGCAGAGGAAGAAAGCGCTCCAGTGCCTTTGGAAATGAAAGCCCTGCGCCCCAGCCAGGGCTCATGAATAGCGTGCGGCCCGCGACTTCGACGTCAGCTTCGGCGCCTGCAACGGTCGTTTCTGCACAGCCATACCGTGGACTCATAGAATTCGCTCCGCCAGTATTACTTTCGCCAGTTTTCGAAACAATTGCCTCCAATCCAGCGGTGCAGAGCCACGCAGCTCCTCAGTGTTTTCAGTCTACGTTGGATTTCAGCAATGTGCTGGTTAACGACCCCCTTCAAAAAGCAGGCTTCCAATCTGTGGAACCAACGGCAATGACATCTTTGCCTGCTTCATCTCGAGAATCCTCCCACGTGTCGCCAGAACATGGAAGCGACTCGAGTTTATTGAAATCAGCGGCATCGGCAAATCAAGGGCATGAAAGGATAGATCCTTATGCTCAGGCTGCCTCAGCCGAATCACCGAAACAGAGCCCATCGCTGATGTCACCCAGATCTTTCTTCGGTAGCTCTTATCTGCCGGGATACTCCCATGCTGTATCAACTAAATCGACGCATCCATTTGGTGGACATGATCATACCGGAGTCGAGCAGTTCAATTCTCCAGTGACGGACAACACTAGTATAGCCTCTGAGCATACTTCTAAGAGATTGAAGCTTACAACGCTGGTTGAAGGTGAGCGCAACGATGACGTGTTTTCAAAATCCTTATTGACAGCTATCTCTTTACAGCTGCCATCAGCGATAATGAGGGCATAATTCATTCCCTTCCACGAATTGATCAAAAACAATCACGTCGACTGAGTCATCGAATGTCTGTCAATTCATTGTTATCGCAAACCTTGAGCACGGGAAGTGGTACTGCTGCAAGTCCAGATCACTCTTCTCCTTATTGCATTAGTGAGACCGAGATCCTGCGTGATGAGTTCATCAATTACGGTCATGATCATGGGCACGCAGATCTTGATCTTTACAATGGTACAGCAGACCTGACTGCTATGATGCTTGCTCCCAATTCGCACGACGGGAATTCGACATCACAGGGCCAGACAAACACTGATGTTAAGCCGGTCATCCATTGCGGCTACGCTGAGCGAGCGTCGAGCCCTGAATCTGATGGAGATTCTCATTCTCGACCAGTGACCGTATTCTCGAAGGGAGGGTACTACGCCTCACCTGTACCTGTCAACATCCCAAGATTCCTCATGCCGCTGCCAACATCATTGACGCTAAGTCCCATTAATTTGCTCTATTTTCATCATTTTCTCAATCACACGGGAAAGATACTAGCCCCTCACGCTTGTAATCATAATCCATTTACGACAGTGTTGCCCAGAAGTAAGTTTCGAGTCTTTCCGGCCTACCCCTTGGCACTCTCAATCCTTCGCACCACCACTGACAGTCCTATGCAACCTCAGTGGCCATCACGAATCAGAATCTACTTAATCTTCTCCTTGCATACTCTGCAAGTCATCGATCCAGATTGATTGGACATCCAGAGCCATCACATCGTATCGCACATTGGGTCCAAAATGTCTTTCCATCCCTGCGCCATGCCCTCTCTGATTCTCATCAACGCTCATCGCCTGCGACCCTGGCCACTGCAATTATGCTTGTGTCTCTGAAAATCATATCGCCCAGCACATTTGAGGTACCAATATCATGGCAGGATCACCTGAAGCTTGCGCGAGAGTTGTATGTATTCTACCGAAAAGCTCACGTTGGGCGGCCGCCGACACAGGTGGGCCATTTTTTGAGCAACTGGTTTGGATACATCGATATTCTCGGCAGCATCTCCTGTGAGGACATCGCACCGCCCGTCCCCGGTGTATACTATCCTCCGGACATGACCCTGAGCCCGTTGCATGACGACGATGAGGATTGGGAGATTGAATGTTATAGCGGATTCACACCTCGTACGGGTGCGACTATGTTCCGGCTCGCCGAATTAATCGGCCAAAGCAAAGACAACGGGGTGAAAACGTCGCCAAACGTTGAAACGAAGGAGAAGTCTGGTCCCTCGGGTCATATTGCTGCCCAAGCCGAACAGCTTCTACAAGATATGTTGGACGACCGACTCAACGTTCACAAGCGACATACATCCCATGACAATGAAGATCTGGATGCGTCTGCATCGGTTCCAAGGGCTATCGATGACGCTTATCAACTGGCCTGTATAATCCATCTCTATCGCCGAGTCTTTGGCAAATTGCAGCTTGATCCCGCCGTCTGTAAAGCGATCGATGAATTGATGTCAACATTGGATGCGGTAGAGCGGGGAGGGAGCGCGGAAGTGTGTCTCCTATTCCCGATTTTTACTGTTGGATGTGAGACAACAGACCTGATGCACAGGCAGACGATCATTGACCGAGTGAAGAGCTTCGAACACCTGGGGCTAAAGCAGATCAGAGAAGCCAGAAAGCTGATGCAGCGGACATGGGAGGCCAACTGCTCGTGGACGCTGCTGACAAACGGGGAGTTTCTGGGATGATTTGAATGTTTGGGGTGCTACTAGACTGTATATGCACTGCAAGTCTGTTGATGACGCTGCCATGAATGAATATATACCTTTTCACGACCATAATCTCTACTTTGATGCAGCCGGTCGTAGGACAAAATTGAGACGTCAGACTTCTCGTTGATTAGTTGCCCCTGAGCGTCGGGCATGAGATCGCTTGAACATAGATATGACAGGCGATGAGCTGGGATCGTCCTGTGTCACTCATAAGAGCAGGGTATCATGTAAGGCTAGCGAGATAACTGCATTCTGGCTCTGGCTGAAGATCTCTCTGCCTGTCCTTCCACCCGGTCACCGTCACCGTCAATTGAGCTGAACCTCGTACTTGTACGCACTGCCGGCGAGGCCTTCGTTTCTACCCACCCTCAATCACCTTCAATACTACATCAATTCTTGTCAGAAGCCATTGACCTGACTACCTTTTCCGCAATATGTCTCGAGGAGGGGCATGTCCTCTCCAGGTGGGCAAGTTCGTAGGCACGATCTGTCTAGGTCTCGCGACTGTAAGAGGCTATTTTCTCCCATCTCCCATCTCCTCCCAACCCAACCAGACCGATCACGATGGCTCATCTCTCTGTTCTTATTAGGGCGTCTCCTATGCGACTGCGCGGATCACGATTCCAGCTATCGAGTCACTTCCTTCAGCACCCACCGCTCATCAGGCACTAACGACTCTGAAATCTCACGTCCGTCAAAGGACTCACTGGCTCACGGGTATCACAGCAAGCACTTTCCTCACTGCGTACAGACTTGCCTCAAAGGCCAACGGACGAAAGCATCCATTCTTAGTCTACGTCTCTACTTTGGCAGTTGTCGGGGGATGGGGCATCCAGTCCTGGTACGAAGGGGGCGTCGTGTACGATGCTCTAAAGAAACCGATTGGCATGCTCATGAAAGGTGTCACAGACATTGCCCATAAGCTAGGGTTTGAAGACGTCTTGGTCGTGGATACCAATGGCAACAATGCTTCTTCGGCTGGCTGGAACTGGTCTTATGGCCTGGGTTGCCTGCCGCCTACTAGCCAATCGAACGTGTCTCCGTCCATAGAGGCGCACAGCAGGTCCTCGTCCTCCTCGTCAACTACAACGCTGGGAGCGGGAGGGAGGAACCAGTACACTCCCTCCGTGTCCATTGCTACGCTACCAGAAGAAGAGGCATCAGCCAGTCTTGCCGGAAGTGGCGTGTTTGTAGTGAACAGGCACGAAGAAGAGGAGGAGGAGGACAGAGAAGCAATGACCCCTCCGGTCACGTCTAGGCCGATAACGAATGCACCCAACGGGGAAAGCGTTGCGCGAATGCTGAATTCCGAAAAGAGGCTGCAAGAGGATTCAATGAAGACGCTCGGAATTGCGTTCGCAATGGCTGTTGTGGGGATTTGGGGAGACTGCTACTGAATCAGATTCTCTGGCGTTGGCTGATACAAAACGATGTATTGACTGCTGGTGCCGCTTGGCGAGAAAATCGTCCGAGTTCAGTGCTATTGACTGCCCATGATTTGCACAGACGCCCGGAGGCTGCGTGATAGAACCATCTTTCACAGCAGTTATGATCGATATGATGATGATCACTTGAGATGATTTGTTGTTGTTTTGTTTTTCTTCTTCGCCTTCACATATACCATCCCCAGATATTTGTTCATAGTTCGTGATGTGATTCATATCTATAGCACCATCATCACATATGGCCTGGTGAGGCCAATCGGTTTGACATGTTGATAGACACGATTCAATGGGGTTTCGCCTCTACTCATCATCATCACCGTCATCATCATCACTAGGATCTTCACCGGCTTCTAAGGCCTTCTCTCTCCTCCTCGCGGCCCTCTCTCTTTTCCTCTTGAGCAATTGTTCCAGTTTCTTCGCGGTATTGAAGACACCACCCGTGCCACTGCCACAGGCGACACAGTTCGGAGACTTCCTGTACTTCTTCAAGGCACAGCTCTCACAGAAGTAGTGGCCGCACTTTGTGACGACGGGGTTTGTGTAAGGCTTCCTACATATGATGCAGGCAAAGGGGATATCCTCCAACTCGGCCTCATCGTCCGAAGAGTTCCCATCGCCGTCCTCCCTGAGCGCGGCACCGCGCCTCTTGTCTGCAGCGGAAGAGAGGGTTACCGAAGACGGTTTCTTGCCGCCTCCAGAGGTATTGATTTCCCAGTCGCGATCTAGCTCCCATCCTTGCTTATAATCCTCTCTTGCGTGAAGGAACTTACAACTATCGCCGAAACCACAGAAGCCGGTGAGTTTATAGTCCTTGCATACATCCGGGGCAAAGTCAGTGATGGTGATGGTGCGGACGTTACTTGGTGTCTTCGTAGGGCCGAACTTCTTTGCAGTGGAGGATTGCCTGTCAGGGTTTTTCTGTATGAAGGAGGAGTAGGCGTTTGCGCCGCGGTAGGTGCCGTCAGGCAGAGCAGCAGCAGGATTGCCAGTAGTATGAGGGCGTGTTTTACCAAGCAGATTCTGAGCGGATAGATCATCTTTCCCGAGAGCGCCAGGTTCATCGAACCACTCTGCAGTCTTGGTAGCTTCGTTGACAGCTACACTGGGAGCAGCAGCGGCCCTCATGAGCTCTTCAGTGTCGTGCGGGTTGACCCCCCTTCCCGTGAGCGGATGTGAGGAGGCCGTGACGGTTGCGGTCTTGCGCCGTCTCTTGATGCGGCGGTGGCCGGTGTCATCGTCGTCGTCGGCGTCGCTTTCTGAGGAAGAGGCGGATGCAGCAGCGGGGGGAGGCGAGGGAGCAGCTGGTTTCTTACGGAAGGATTTCTTTGCGGTGCGCTTCTTGAAGGAGCTGGCGGGTAGAGCAGGGCCGTCCTGGTCGGCCATGGTATGGTGTGGTGGAGGAGACAGTTGTTTGTGACAGTGCGACAGTGCGACAGTCGTGTCTGTGTCGTGTCTGTGGCCAGTGGGCAGTGGGGGAGGAAACAGAGCGATCACCCGTAGTCAGGCGTTAGGGCGTCATTAGGGCGTCATTAGCAGCCATCTCTGCCTCTCCCTCCAGGCCCATCTGTTTCGTCGAGATGATTGTGATGCCAACAGCGGCGAGGATGGAGATGAAATCGATGTATCCCAGAATAGCGACTTC
>JAGYIB010000162.1:0-13971 GCA_024244615.1 Ascosphaera pollenicola | reverse complement strand
CTCATCGTCCGAACTAACGGCCTCAGCCTGGTGTGCGGTTGTACTGCTGGAAAGTTCCTGGAATGTAGGTACCTCGCCGTGTGTTGTGTTCTCTGCCGTTGTTGGCGTAGTCGTTGTAGCCTGTGGTTCTTGTGCCTCGCGATCCACATTTCGATTTTGAATACGAGGCTGAACTTGCACTGTATCCATCCTCGCACCACCACCACGTGTTCCCGCACCCATAGTCAACTCATCCGCTGATCCATCTGAGTCAATACTCGAGCTGAGCTCAGGCACGTCTCCATCACGATCAAGCTCTATCGAGGAGGTTCTTCCACAGGGTTGAGCGTGCTCTTGTTCCCTGCTCTTCCTCTCATTTTCCTCCACCATCTTTTCCCTCTCCATCACCTCCTTCACATCTTTGTCATTTTGCTCAGATGTCGTATTTGTAGCACGGATCACCGGCGACGGACATGGGGATACATTAAGTGTGTGATCAACACAGAATGTCTCACGAGTCCATAAGCGCCAGCTAAGGTTCTCTAGGCGGCGGCCCTCTTCCATGTAGTCTGCGCATTTGGAGAAAACTGCATGAGAAGTTTCAGTTGTTAGCATGCTTCGTATCCAAGACATCAAGAAGACGGAAAGGCGCATACCCATCCACATCCCATGGAGGGACTCCGCATTTCTAGTATCAACCTCATGAATCTTCGCCGGATCAACCGTTAAGACAGGTGTTGTTAATTTGGCCGGCATCTCTTCGAGTCTGCCCGGGCGAATATCTCGTCTAGCCTTGTCTGGAGAGTCGATATGTTCGTTGTCGTTCAAATATAGGGAAAAAGAGACCTGTATATGTCCAAATTCGTACCCGAGGAGGTATGAAAAGAACAAAAACCCCGCTTCGTGTTCGGAGAGGCACGGGCAAAAAAAAAAGCGCGACGTTATCTTCTCGAAGAGGGGCCAAAGATGTTAGACGGTTTAAAAGGGGGATTTGTGAAACTATGTCAAAATCCTTTGCCTTGCGCCTCTATTCTCGTGTTTCTCCTTCTTCGGTATCTTGTCCTTCTCCTTCTTCGGCAGCTGTTATTTTATCACTGCTCAAGAAAGACATGCAGCCGTCCTGCTGTCTCGACTGTCTAAACGGAATCTGCACGATGTGTTTCAAGGTAAGAGAGCGCGCGATGTATGCTGTCGAAGGACCCAAGTCAACTGATCACAACGTCTTGCGTTCCTCCCAAACAATGGTTCAAGGTGTCCGCGATTAACCGTTATAGATGATGATGAATATCAAGCGACGGAGATGCCGCTGCGACTGACAGTTTGGATAAAAGCCGTAAACAAGCAATATTGACCAACTGGACCATGTGCACCGTGCGAACGGGTATCCGGTCGGAAGGAATGCAACAAAGCTATGTGTATGTTGCACGGTTGCTGTAGGGTTGCTATCATGTATAGTCCCTGCTCAGCTCTTGACAGCTTTTTGACGGCGGGATTGGGAGAAGCGCAGCTTTTTTCTTTTTCTTTTTCTTTTTTTTTTTTTTTTTGCCGTCAACCAAGGAATTTACCCTTTATCTTTTCTTGCCTGTCTTTGCCACGCGGAGATTGAGACCGAAAAATGGCAAAAAGAGAGAGCAAGTTAAGGCGATCCAAGGCAAGATAATGTTTGGGCATGGGTTAGGCAAGCAGAAAAAAAAGCAAAACAGAGGTCACCGGGGCAGGTCACAAGACCAGAATAAAGAAAGGAGAAAAAAAGTATATTGAGAATGGTTAACCCTTTAAAGAGCCGGCCGGCACGACGGCAAAGTGGTGTTCTGGTTGAGCTTGAGAGGCCGGTGTGAGAGGCTTTGTTTTGGCTTCCTTGTGGTATGTGAGGGATGAACGATTCCGATATATAGGGATGATTCGGGAGGCGAGAGTCCAAGGTTTAGAAAGACGACGCCAACGGTATTGGGGTAAGGCGCAGCAAGATGACGGTAAGATTTTCTTCAAACCAAAGGTGTCCTTTCTGGGAGTGGCGATGTATCAGTTTTGGGAGTGAAGGCCGGATTGCAGGGCAAAAAAAAAAAGCAGATGATAGCCAGGTTTCTTTCCTTTGCTCCAAGCCCTTGCTTGTACGAGATATTCTCCGTCTGTTCTCAACATTCAACTCTCATATGTATGCACGAGACTCGCAACGCAACGAACCGGGACAAATACTTGAGTTGAACAAAGGGACGAAGAATGGAGAGGAAAGGAATGAAACGGAGCAAATCGAGGGCGAGAGCGTGCGTAAAGAGGATTGGGAATGTTTAAGGGTGAGAAGAAGGTACCGAGTAGGTTACTGAAAAAGCGGAATGCAGATCTGCATACGAGGGACCTGTCACGCTTGCTTGCTTCTGCTTCTGCTTCTGCGTTGCTCTGCCTGTGCTTTCTCGCCTTGCTGGCTCGCCGGCTGGCTGTGGCTGCTTTTCAGTGTCTGACGCTTCCTTGTGACGTCGACCGGCTTCGGTGATGGACGTGGTAGCGCGGTCAATTTGGTCGTTTTGGTCGTCTCAGATCTTGTGCTCGTGATCCTTGAGGGGGGATGGGATGGAGAGAGGGGAGGGGCAACAATGGTCAAGTGAGCAATGAAGTCAAAGACAATTGTTGGTGATGTGATTGTGATGTGATAAAAGATCCGGGTGGTCCACACGACAGATTTCAGAAACGAGGACGATAACAGAAAGAAGATTAAAAGATGAAGAGGAATTGATTTTTTCTTTCCTGTCCGGCTATCTTTCTTCTTCCTTTTGCTTTTTTATTTTTTGTCTCCCACCAGTTTGATAATTCTTAAGGAGTGATGGGGATGGGCATGCCGTTGAAAAGATGAGTACCCGTAACCGCGAGGCAACTGACAGGAGGCAAACAGGTCAGCAGGTGGCCGGGCTCGCTTTGCGTCGTCTTCTGCCTTGTCCAGCAGACTTCCTGTTTCCTCGATTCCTGGCCTGGGGCGATCTGGTGTGATCTGGTCTGCCCGTCGGTCTCTCTATCTCTTCTTCTCGGTATGAGTATGAAAATGTAAACGACCCACAACGAAGAAGAAGAAAGAAGAAGGAAGAGACAAAGCAGATTGCAGAGGGCAGGACAGGCACGACAAATAATTGTTATGGCCCCGTAAGTATTTGGTTGTAACTCCCGGGAACAGTGCTCATCAAGTCAAGGCAATAAGCAAACAGGGACCGAAGGAAAAAGTGGATTAGGGGCACGGAAGATGCCGTTTGGTAAATTATGGAGACGAGATGAGATTGCCCCAGCAGAAGAACCCCACGACACGGATGATGATGGCGGTGGTGGCGGTGGTGGTGATGATGGTGATGGTCCACCGCCGCGATTCCAGAGGCACAGACAGGGACAAGTCGGTAACCCAATGAGCCTGGCACTGCCGATGCCGATGCTGCTGCTGATGATGATGCCCAGATTTGTGCTTGTGTCCCTCAATTGAGTTGAATTGGGGGAGACATATCCCATCACAATCATTGTGATAGATGTTACAAGCAATTGCAACCTCCCACTCGATGATCGTTGCAGATCAGATCGAAGCCACTCTCCAATCCAATCGGCTGTTTGACACGCGCCCCCAATCTCCCCTCTTGGGAATGCTCTCCGGCCACTCGAGCCTTGCGTTGCACTGTTGTAAGCAGTCCGACGTGGCTGCGATGTACGTTGCATGTACGTGACGCTGGCGTATATGTATGTATGTATTTCGCCCGTATGTATTTCGACTACAGCTACAGGTACAAGGCAAAACAAGCACTTCTCACATATACATATAGGCCGTAGGGGCTCGCTCTCCTTCACCAATCTCTCCAATGGGGTCAATGATCGCAGCATGAGCTGAGTGACTGGCTGCTGTGTCCCAGAGACATTGACATGGCAGCGTCGATCATAGGCCTGATGGCAGACCAGGAGAAGGAGAATCATTTCTCTCTAGTCACCCCGACACGGTCAACGACGTTGAAGCTCGGCATGCCTCCCACCAATTCATCGTCGTCTGCAATTGCCCACTCTTAAGAAAGACACCTCTTCGCTCTCATCGTCTGCTGCATCGGCAAAAAAGGGTTGGAACGTGACAAGCGGTTGGACGCTAGGTGACGTATGGTGCATGATGTTCGGACGTTACACTTGCACCACTTCTTCCTGCGTCTTCAGTCTCCTACCAAAGGATGAGAGAAAAAGAGCAAACAAGGAACAGGAAAGGGCTTTTGTCTGTGACACTGCTGATGCTTTGCCAAACCATCTCAGACACAAATGAAGATGACCTGCACTCCAGCACCACTGCTGTGCAGGGCTTCGAGGATGAGGGCGGCCATGCTGCAGACTCCTGCTTCCCGGCCCATTGCTGCTGCTGCAGCACGCACGCACGCGCATCCCCGTTCTTCGCCAATTCACCTGCTCATATGGTACCTTCAGAGGCATCTGCAGCGGTTAGCGATATGTATGGCCACCCGGTGGACGTGTGTCGCGGACGGTACTCACGCAATCGCACATTTATATAGTGCACCACGACGACCACCCGCGCACAGCCTGCTTCAGATGTCTTCAGTGCTGTCGATGAAGCTGAAACCCAGGTCAGGCCCATAGACAAGTTTCAAGTCCACAGACAATCCCATTCGGAACACCACGTCGAGAAATGGCGGATAAAACCCACTACCTCATCCTCCTCCGCCATGGAGAGAGCAATTGGAACCAAAAGAATCTCTTCACCGGCTGGGTCGACGCGAAATTGAGCGAAAAGGGCCGTGTCGAAGCTGAGCGTGCCGGCGAACTCCTTGCCGAATTCGAGCCCAAGCCTGATGTGCTATACACCTCCCGGCCCAGTCGCGCCATCCAAACCGCAAACATTGCTCTCGACAAAGCAGACCGCCTCTGGATTGACACGCACCGCAGCTGGCGCCTGAACGAGCGCCACTACGGTAAGCTGCAGGGCAAGAACAAAAAGGAAATCGCCGAGGAATTCGGCAACGAGCAGTTCATGACCTGGAGCCGTTCATTCGATGTTCCACCTCCATCTATCGACGACGAGGACAGGTATAGCCAGGTCCACGATGAGCGGTACGCCCTGGTGCCTAACGTCGAGGAGATTCCGCGCACCAAGTCGTTGAAGCTCGTTATCGAGCGATTCATGCCTTATTGGACGAACACCATTGCCCCCGACTTGCTCGATGGCAAGACCGTGCTTGTTGCGGCGCACGGTAACTCCTTGCGTGGTCTGGTCAAGCACCTTGATGGCATCAGTGATGAGAAGATCGCGGGCCTCAATATTCCCACGGGCATCCCCCTTGTCTACGAGCTTGATGACAAACTTAAGCCAATCAAGCCTGCCCACTACCTCGATCCCGAGGCTGCTGAAGCTGGTACTGCCGCTGTCGCGAACCAGGGAAAATAAGCTTGTCCTGCTTTTCTTTTGTTTAGCTGCGCTACCGTTATCAGATAGGGGGTCCTTAGAAACGAATGAAATGTATAGTGACTCCTTCCACAAGCTGGCATGCGTTGCTCGCAATGGATGACTCGTTAATAGATTGCACCACCATTGCAGTTATTACTCCGTGTAACGCCTCCTTCTTGGAGGGTTTCCGCGGCATGCGGTGCACAGGTGACGTCGTAAGTGAATCACCCCTGGGTTGCTCTCACCTGCAACTAATATCAGACCGCTATCCAACGCAAATCAACCACGCATCCTTCCCGCGCCATTCAAGGCGGGTGCCAGCGGATAGCGGGCTTGCGGTCAGAGCGGAAATGCTGGAGATTGAACTTGCGTTGGGGGGGAAGTACATAGAAAGTTTTCCATCGGGAGGGAACAGGGGAGGCTTCATGACCTAGATCTTGCCCAGAGAAGGTTCGGATTCAGGCCTTGTAAAGTACATGATGATACATGCACATGACAAGGAGAATGATCGTACAGTCCGTATATGACTTGATAATCATTTGACACAAGACCTTCCTTCTTCTCCGTTATCAGCATCGTCATCACCCCAGATTGCCAGCTCGACTGATGACTGGAAATCAGACAAGAGCCATGATAAAAAGCGAATATTTGCACAGGACACCGGCGGCCCAATTCGAGATACTCGTCAAAAATGACCGAAAGGATGAGCAGGAGATAGCAGTGTTATTGCAACAACGAACACAGCCTATTCCATGGGCCATGACGTGATCTTCTTTGATGGGGTTGAGAGGATATCACAGATTTGGCATTCCCAAGGCCATACACGTTATATCAGAAGATCAAGCGAGGAATAATCTCGCCAATACCAACGCACTGGCAGGTATGGTTTCCTGGACGGGGACTGCGGACGACGTCATGTCTGGCCTGTACGCTGAAGAGGCACCCAGAACTCGATACTTCGCCTGGCAACACGATTCAGGACTTGACTTCAAACTGAGGAACATCGATTTCGTAGGGTTGGGTTCTGCCGATGTAGATGTGAAAGAGCTGGCAAGACCATATACAGCAGGACGTCTTTGCTCTAACGATGTCACTTGCCTACAGTCCAGCCAAAGCTGTGGCTGTGCATGAACCTATCAGCTATGAGATCAACGTTGGAACCCCTCAGGCCAGGGATATGTTGAAGTTCTTTTCCCTCGTTGCCTTGTTTTCCATGCAGGTTGCATTGGCATGCGATTGCTGAGCAACCTTCGCATCGAGCAGAGCGGACTTCTTGTCCAGTCCATTTTGATAGAAGAAAGAGAAGTTCATGGACGGGGTTCCGCTCGGGGAAGACAATAGAAAAGTCACGAGTCAACGACTATCCGAATCGCTCGGCAAGTGAGCCCAAAAGTCCCTCCTCTTCATTCATTCACTCAGCTGCTTTGGTGCTTTTGCGACGGGCTTGATTTCCAAGGTTTGATGGGAGATGGGTCACGCGGCAGGGTGCCATGCTAATCCTGACATGGGCGTGTAGCAGAACACATCTTCAGTACGGGCCTGATGATGGATGACCCTCGTATCTCCCGCGCAAGCAATTCCAGAAGGTCGTACGATAATCTCTGACGCTCCATCTGTGATATGTACTGTATGTTCCGCGCATGGGATATGGACGCATGCCAGCAACACAACGGCGCGGGTGTGTACGAGCAAGGGGTTGGTCATCCTGAGGTCAGTCTCCTGTGAAAGGAAGGCGGTTGCTGTGACTCGCACCGTCTGATAAGGATGGTGTGAATTGTGGCCGTATGTATGAGGTGCAAATGTTTTGTGACACCAGTTTTGGTTGGTAAACTCAATGCGAATTTACATCGATGGCAGGTATCATGGATGTTCCGGATGGTGACGGCCATCGGTGATTCATCTCATGTGCCATATCCCCCGTACCTAATTGATGAAGTCAGAAGACCAAAGCCATCTCTGCTCAAACTCATGCATCCCTGGCCACTTCATAAAATGACCAAATAACAGTCGCGTGCATTACAAATTCTGAAGAGGTATGCCGAACTGAAGAGGCATGCTTCAAACGACTGAAGGGATGATCCCTGCCCAATGGTGCCAAGTTTCAAAAGGTGATCGGCGATGATATCTGTACCAGATAAAGGGGTACATGAATATAAATGTCGAATCCTGCTCAATGGTTTGTCAATCCAGCGATGCATCCCACATTCAGGAGAGTTGAGAAGGAGCTCATCAGTATACTTGCGTGCGTTGTATGAACTGTCATGCACCTGACATTGCGGCATGTACGCCATATTTGCTTTTGACTCATTGGCGGGTGCTGAGCCAGGTGATCGAGACCGACTCTTTGCCAGCTTGCTCAAACCTTCGGGCGTGTTATGATGGCTTCGACAGAATACTGAGTCCTCGGATCCGTCTATATGCGTGCCATCAGCCTGTTCTGCGCGCTATTCAAACTCGGGGGCAGCAGTCAATCCATGACATCCATGCACATAGATCACGAGCGTCATCCAACCTCCCACGTAGACATTGCTAACGACGGCTGGTGATGCAGCGTTTCGCGCGTCCGACTGAATCAGACGCAATGGCCTGAAGATTCTCCCTCTTCTGACCAGCGCGACTGCGCATGGTGTCATGAGCCGATAGTCGGTCAATACTCCTGGACACGTTTGGCTACCAGCACTGTACGTAGCTCTGGGCCTTTGCCTTTGCACCCATCCAGGATGTATAGGATGCGTGTCTTCTAAGAATCACATCGGTCTCTCTCACAGTTTTGGCTCTGGATAGTGACCCTTGAATCCAGTATGGGAGGTCGCTGTTGAGGTCTTCATCGGGGTTGCACGTCGTTGGAGGAGACGACAACCACTTCCAGCGATGATGCGTCTTTCCTCTGGAAAGACAAGTACACCGTCTCGAACGACTGCTGTATTGCAGTACTAATACAGGATGCATCAACTGCGGAGCAATACATGTATTGAGAGGTGCAGGGTCCGTGGGTTAAGGTTGTATGAGGTCTCGGAGAGGGACCGAGATCTCCAGTGGACATGAACTTCAGTGCTCAAACTGAGGCCGCCTAGCTGGTTGAGGCCGCCAAAGAACCATGCTCTGGTTGAAGCTGATCTCAGCTCTTTTGATGAATATATGAAAGGTTATTTGTGCCATTCATCACACTCTTCTCGAGAAAAGTCGTATGAATATAAGAACCAAACCTTCAGCTTCGTGCTTCAGATCGAACGGGATGAAAGAAAGACTTGCAAGTATTCGTGGAGGGTTGGCCAAATTCGCGCTTCTGTTGAGCGAATGAGTCGGCTCTCCCTTGGAGAACTGTGGTTTCACATTTGATTTTTTGATCATTTCAATTGACCATTGATTGTGACCTTTCTATCGCATCGCCTCGGGCTCTTGGACATGTTCCATCTCCAAGGTTTCGCGCCAGATCATCAAATGACCGTTCAAGCAGAACAAACAACCTTGATCAGTCGTTACTTGATGATGACGGTCCTACACGCTTCAATTAGGTTATTAGCAGCCACTACTGTATCGGGCAGGTGCGTAGATTACAGGACGGCAGCAATCAGAACCTGGATGATTACCGGTGAAAGTGGGCTGGGATCCGCTGCATCGGCCCTTGTGGGGGGGCTTCAATCGTGGGGCCGATCCAAAAACTGTGCAGGCGGCTTTCGCGAAATGTCAATCGAACCCTTGCCGGCCGATTTGCCGGAATGGTTGCCGCAGGTCGGCTTGCCTGACCGTTGTGAACTGTGCCGGGGATTTTGATTGCACACGCCGGCAACACTTGGTTTTGGCCTTCCTCGAATGATTGTTTCGATCGGAAGGATGGAATCCTTCGTCTTGAATCCGTGGTTGTCTGAGCTTCTCTTACACCGGCTGCATGACGTGTATCGCGACTTCATCTCGCACCTCTCAACCCCCATAATCCGTCAAACTATCACGCGCTGCCATTTTGGCTCCCTGCGTAAGTATACTTCCCGTCGAGCCTCAAAGCTCCGTACATGCCATGAGGGCATCGAGCATGCTCCCGCGGAATTCGCAAGGGACAGAATGCATCCACGGACCAGCGACAAAACGCAATTATGATCTATTTTGCTCGCATGCGACGCTGCCGCCAGGTATCGGGACATTTAGGAACCAGAGAGCAGATATTGTGTGGCTTACTGCGGATACAATCGGAATGGATTGCTTCGCAAGCGCCCCGGCAAAAAGAGACAATCAGCCAATGGTTATTTGGCCGTTCAAAAGGCAATCCATCCCGATGGATGCGATTATGATTTTCCCCACGCATGATGCGTGTTTGCTCAATGGCAACCTTATGGCCGGCGCTCACACAGTGACCAAACGCTGGGGGTGTTCGGCTCGTGTCAATGGCCGCGAATATATGTTTCGAACCAAATTCAATTGGATGCGAGTTCGCAGCGCTTGTTCGGGTCGTTGGGGTTTCATTGCAGAAATTCAAACCTTGAGTGCGCCGTGCTCGAGAGGCTTTTCCTTTTTGCTTTCCGACATCAAGACACCCTTTAGGCTTGCGAGCGCTCTCCCCTGAAGTTGATTGGGATTGTCTCAATTTCTCTCATGGTTGAGGATCGCGGCCCATGGGAGGAAGGCCGCTGTGATCAATTTGCAGCTTTCAATTTCTGCACCAAAGAGTGAAAGGTTTTTCTGTTACGCCGTCATCGTCACCTGAAGGTCCCTCCAAATGAAGTTGCGATTCGTGCGTCCCGCGCTGTCGGCACCGATGAAGTTTGGCATTTTTTCAATGGGTGATAAACCATGTCATATACTCCGTACTCCGGACTGGAAGGCGTAGTAATACAACAGGTTCTATCATCCTAAGACAAGCGTATGCCACGCTGCATGTACTCATAAGCAGACGCCCAAACGATTGATGACGACCCCAGTATATGACAGCCCTAGATTTTAAGTAGATGAGGTAGACTCCTTTGTCTTTGGCCATGTGTCGTAGATGTATAGGGTAGCCTCCCATGGACTTTGTTCGATACTGGCACAGAGCTAACAACTTCTCATACCACGCGGGGTAAGGCATGATCACATACAGAAAGGAGCATTGGGATGCAGTGCCTGATGGAAGCCAACCTCTGTCAATTGCTGTATTGTGCTTGCTCAGTATCACCCCATTCGGATTATTTGAGGAAAACCCTGGGAAAACAGGTTTGTTCGGGGAAAGAAAAGGCAGTCAATGATGTTACATTGTTCATTTTGGACACTGATCAACAGGGTCTAACGATGAACATGTGCCAATTCAATGATTGTGGTTATGGATCTTTCAAATAGGACCGCGTGGCTGTCGATTCTCGTGATGCCAGATTATTCGATGAAAATGAGAGAAGCGCCTCGCGTAATCATACTCCGTAGAGGTTTCACCGATCATATATCGTGAAAGCAAGCGATGCATTCAGAGGGAACCGCGTCAAAATGGCAAATGATCAAAATCAGCTCCCAAATTGGTGTAGTCGCCGCACCAGCAGTGTCCTATGCGAGTCATATTGAACAACGGATTGTAGGGGATGGCCTCCTGCAATTTGACTCAGAGAGACCAAGTAGAGTACCATTCAATCAAATGGTAAAATTGACCGATAAGATTGACTGGGTAGCAGCTGGCTTGATCCAGCCCCTGGCAATCGGTATACAGATGTCAAGACAGGCAGGGCTGAAAGCACATCAAACGGTGTTCATCGCCGGTGGTGGATGTGTTGGTTTGCTGTTGGGAGCAATTGCTAAAGCGTATGCAATCCCACAATGTTCCTGCTATCTTGCTATGTAAACTGACAATGCATGGTCTGCTAGGTACGGAGCAGCGAAGGTCGTTGTTGTAGAAAAGCAGGCGCACCGCGTTGAATTCGCAAAACGGTTTTATGCCGATGTGGTTATTCAAAACCCTCCCAGACCAGTGGACCAAAACTCGGAAGAATATGCGCAAGATTTTGCATTCGATGTTCTCGCCGCGGTTCCTGAAGCAAGCAGAAATCGTGGGTTCGACGTATGCATTGATGCTTCAGGTGCGGAAGAGTGCATGCAGATGGGCATTGAGTTGTGTAGACCTGGAGGAACATGTCAGTGAAGCTCCTCATCCTCGATAAGTGGCAGCGACGAGATACTGAAACTGCTTTGCAATTAGATGTTCAAGTGGGCATGTATCGTGGCCAAAGTCCACGTATAAACATGCTCATGGTCTGTACGAAGCAGCTGAACGTCAGGAGTAAGCGTCAATCGTACCACCCACCCCCTCTTCTCCTGGCTGATCAATTGACTCTTTAGGGACCATCCGCTACACAGCAGGCTGTTTCGAAGAAGCCGTGGCTCTAATCGACCGTGGGATGGTCGACGTAAGATCCCTCGTGGACCATGTGTACGACTTCAGAGACGCCCAAAAGGCATTTACCGCAGTATGGAAGGGCGAGGATGAAAACGGTGATAAGCTCCTGAAGACCGTAATCCTTCATGACCTCAAAGATAGACCTGAAGCAAAAGGTCTTGTTGTGAAGGCGAGACTATGAAGAGCTGGGGACAAGCAGGCCTCGCTTTCTCATACTTGGTGAAAATTTCCTCTTCAAAATATTGAAAGGCGCGAGCATTTCTGTATCACTACACTCCTCTCTGCGAAGCCGATTCGGTCATTAGCATATGCACAAGCTACCAATTGTCAAAATTGATGCATATTATAGAAACAACAAGCAGAGACTCACCTTACTCCATGGAATCAAGTCCCATAACATCAATCACATATCTGTCGGTTCACCAGATCAGAAAAACGAGGGCATTGTCCAGTAACAAAAACCAATATGTATGTGACGAGGAAGAATAAGGCGGATGTTTAAGCATACAAAATCAGAAGAGCAATGGGAATGACAAAAGTAGAGTCCGAAAATGAGACGGGGTGACCATCGTAACGGCCACAGGGACTCGAAATTTATCAGACCTACCTCAGTCTTCTTGTAAAACTCAATGTCGCAACAACACGTATTCCTGGCGATGCATTGCACCACATAGCGAAGGAACTAGTGTGAATAACCAGTATGAAGAGAAATGAAACAAGGAAACGAACGTGACAAAACTCATGAAAGAAAAAGAGAAGTAAAGAAGCTTTCAAAAAACGAAGGAAAGAAAGAGATGGCATCAACATATCCGAACAAATTATCTCCAATTCTGACTTTTCACGCAAGCCACCGCGAGTCGATCTGCCGCCACCGGCCCCTGTCTTATGATTTCGAAGCAAGTTGCTGTGGTCCTTGCTCAGTATGTCTCTTCATCATCAGACGGCTCCCACGTCGTGACGGACCGCTGAGCCATGTGTTGATACTGGGCACTATGGATATAGTCCAGTATTCGGTCGAGTTCGGTCCAATTATCCGAGGTCATGGCAAACTTGCGATGCTTGCGGGATGCAATATGCTATAAGGCAGCCACGACCTGATCAGCACATTCTTCAAACCAAACCCGAGAACAGAATGAAGGCTTACCTCTTCAAAATCATCGAACTTATCCCTGCAATTCTCACAATAGCCTGGCTTAGGCTCCCTCTTTTCTCTCTTCGCAGGTAATGTGGTTGGTGCAGTTTTCTTTGCAGCAGTGGCAGGCTGTTTGCTCTTCATTGCCTTGAACCTATCCCTGGCCCAATCATTCTCAACTTCATCCAAGGTGCTCTTACCCTTACTTCCCACACTAACACGCCGCGTAGACTCGTCACGTAAATGCTGAGCCGTTTTAGCCTGAGAAGGACCCTTCGGGCCAAGAACACCCTTCAGCTTAGCTTCAAGAAGCGGACCAGGCGGGTAATGCGATGACGTGGTCGACTACGACTACTTCTGCCGCGGACAAACAGATCAGTGAGGTCCTTGCGAAAACAAGCAGACTGGAACAAGCGCAGCTGGCATTGGAGAAGAGACTCGCTGAACTCGATGCGCGGTCGAAACTACCCCCCCGACCTGCTTCATTATCACCACCACAACAACAGCAACAACAACAAATACAACAGCAACAATCATCGACTACCGCAACCGACTCAACCATCCGTCCCTCACCCGTTCCCAGCAGCGCAACCACCCCTACCACCTCCGTTACCGTCCCCGACCACGTCGCCACCGCCCTCAAGGCAGTGCAATCCGACATCCGCACCCTTGACACACGGTACAACGGTCTCCAAAGCAGTGCGGAGGAGAAAGACCGTATCTTTGCAGACACCTTCGAAGAAGTGACCTCGCGCGTCGAAGCGCTACAGAAAAACATCACCGAGCTCCGGCACGACATCGCCGCCGTGAAGAAGGACGTCGAGGGCGTGAATGAGCGGGCAAGCAAGCACGAAAAGGACCTCGAGCGCGTCGAGCGCGAGGCGAAGGACCGCGAACGAAATGCGCTTGCGAGAGAGAAGGCTGGGCGGTTGGAGATACAGACGCAGCAGATCCAGAATCAGAATCAGAATTTGAATCAGAATCAGCAGTTCGCTACTGCTACGGCTACGCCTGTGCCTGTGCCGCATAGCAAAAACTTTGATTTCTCGTAAGGTGCCGAGCGGGTCATTAAGTAGAACCCCGCCCGATCCCTAGTCGGCATAGTTT
>JAGYIB010000161.1:0-13994 GCA_024244615.1 Ascosphaera pollenicola | reverse complement strand
AGATCATTTCCCAATCGACCTGACCTTGGGGCATTCTTCGGTCACCGCCCTGCGTCCATCTCCCTGTCTGTGGTTGTCTGTGTCTGTGTGTCTGTGGGTGGTGGTGTAAACGAGGTCGGTTCGCGGGCGGTTCGGTGGTATCGCGTGGTCAATGCGGGCGCGTCTACCGCGTATATCGACTTCTCACTTCACCTCACTTCACCGAACCTCATCTCCTTGTAGCAGCTGCAATTACGGAGTACTCTGTAGATAGAGGCCAATCTTGAAGTCCAAGCTTCATGTGCAACATGCCATGTGCGAAGAGAAGTCCTCGAAGTACTACGCAAACAAACTGCTAGGTCCCACTGCAGCAATTGACTAGAGCAGTCTCGCATTCGGACATGCGACCTCCGCTCAGCGTCGAAATATCTGGTTACTGCGACCATGTGCTGCTGAAATGGCACCTAGGAAATGCCGACAGGACCTGATAGTGAGCGAAGAAGACTGAATTCGACAGCCTTCTCGGTTGAGGCCCCAGACATGCCACGGCTGTTTGTTGGGTCAATCCGCCAAAGGTTGCTTCACGTTGTGGTCCACTTCAATTCAAATCACCACGTCTAACGGCACTTGGAGGGCATCGGTGGTGTTGGTACATATAAGTGAACCCCCCTCAGGCTCTCTTTGAATGATTGAGGGCCATTTTCTCCCCTCTTGCAAGCTATGCTTCAGTGCAACTGCACCAGTCAACTGTGAATCACCGCTCGGCAGCCATGACCCGCCAAATCCCGGACGTGCGCCGGCGCCCCAACGCTGACGGCTTGGAATCCTCCAGGCATTTTGAGGGCCATCATGAAGGGGATATAACTTCCGCTACTACTGTCACCGCTGTCACTGCTTTTCTCGAGAACGAGAAGGAGCCTGCGACGACGCAGCCAACCATCACGACCGCGATCACGACGGAAGGAAAAACACCGGCGGGTTCACACTTCGCGATGCAGACTATCAGGAGACTCCACTGGAACGATCTGCCTCTATGGCAGCGTGACAATCAGTATATCCTGACGGGCTATCGCCCCATGTCAAACTCCTTCAAGGGCTCTGTCCGGTCTCTGTCTTATTTGCACAATGAGACCGTGAACATCTACACCCATCTTCTTCCGTCGCTTCTTCTCATACCATCTTCCATCATCATTATCGGTGCATTGAGGACGCGATATGAGTCCGCTACTCACGCGGACGTCGTTGCCTTCTCTTGTTTTTTCATTGGAGCTGCCGTTTGTCTTGCAATGAGCGCAACATATCACACGATCTCCAACCATTCACCTCGAGTTGCTCGAATTGGCAATGCAATGGATTATCTGGGCATTGTCGGTCTTATTACCGGCAGCTTTGTTCCGAGCGTGTACTACGGTTTCTATTGTCACCCTCATTTGCAAATGCTGTATTGGGTCATGATTTGCTCTATTGGCATTGGGTGTGCGACAGTTTCCGTCTTCGATCGATTCAGATCGCCTGAATGGCGAAGTTTCCGCGCGGGCATGTTCGTTTCGATGGGTCTCTCTGCTATATTTCCCGTCATTCATGGACTGCTCATGTTCGGCGTCGCACAGATGAAATTGCAGATTGGTTTATATTGGCTGCTGCTGCAGGGTTTTCTCTATATCCTTGGTGCATACTTATATGCCATTCGTGTTCCCGAGAAGTGGTATCCAGGAAGGTTTGATCTTCTAGGCAGTTCACATCAGATATTTCATGTCCTTGTGGTGCTCGCTGCCATGTCGCACCTCGCAGGCTTGTTCCAGGCCTTTGATCATCGGCATAATGGAAAAGCTGCTTCATGCCAAGTATGAACCTTCTTGTTTTTTAGTTTTGGATATCTCTGGTGATCGTGCGATTGTACACGTCTCCTGTCCTCTATTTTGGAACCTGTCTTGTTGCCTTCCATGCCTGTGATTATTCAATATAGCTGACTACTAAGCAAGCATCTTATGTACGTGTAACTTGACCGATTCATAATCCCCTTGCATCCTTCACAGCCAGTGGCTTTGTATCGTTTCCAGTCATTGGGCCGGAGATCAACATCACCTATGGGATCTCACGAACTGTACGGAGCAGATCTGCGAGACTTGCAGCTGTGCACCACAGTCCAGGCATTTGGATTACGTTCAATGATCATCAACATCACTGCTCATCAATGATCTCCGTCACATATCGCGATCTGGCCTGGACCCGATATGTCAATGTCACATCTCCCTCCGTTGGGGCTGACTCTGCGTTGGTGGTGGCATCACAACGCTCGATGTGTCCGACTACACAGGTATGGTTCTATATAGAACCGGGAGTACACGAGGCCACACCAGAAGAGAAGGAGGAAGGAGGAAGAATTACATGACCCGGTAGATGTCAAGCTGTCTTCATTTGGGCAATGGTCCTCATTTGGGCAACGGTGCATGATGCCTATACGAGGTCGGCACCGCACGAGACAGCTCGTTTCTCCGATGCCTACGCAACCTGTTTCCTCGGTGGAAGCCCCGAGGAAGCACGATCGCTGGACAAACATCGGAGTTTGTCACCACGCATCAGTGTTGTTCTTTTTCCAGAGTCGAGTGTTACGAGGCGAAAGTCAGATGTTCGAGAGCGTAAGTTATAGCGTGGCTTGTTCATCGCCTTCATTCTAGACTTGCCTCGTGCCGTCTGTCTCGAAATGCATGAGTCACCCTTTTTTTCAGGGTGAATGTGACGAGTGAGTCAATTCCGCAAATGGTACGGCTGGGAATGACAGATGTGAAGCGACTGCTCTGGAGTTTCAACATGATGACCTCATCACAGAATTGCATGTGCAGCATCTCGATCCCCCTGGCTTGAGTAGGCGCAAGATTGCTGGAATCTACAAGCGATGTAGATTGGGCGCTTCACATTTACAAATCAGATCTGTATGTTCGATGTACTCAAATGCACGGGTTTAGAAAAATGGAAAGATGCATTCGACCTTAGTGTTGAAGTTGTTTGTTATTTGCTTCAAACAAATGATGCAGATGATATAGCATGCAATAGGGGGTATCGGTAAAAATATGATGGATACAGGAAATGCTTCAGAAACCCGTCCGCCCAGATAGCTGAAATCCCAGCCCCTCTGGCATTCCGACTTTTGGTGCTTTTGTGCTGCCATGAAAACAAGAACGTGAATGAGACACATGCGTGTCTATCGATGGTGTCCACGTATGCAGCCCAGTCCAGACCCGACATTGGAAAAAAAATAAGAGCAAAGTGCAAATGGCAATAAAGATCAAAAGTCCGTCCCGCCGTTTCCCAAAACGATGTAACTCCCGAAATGTGACAGAGAAAAAGAAAGCAAGGTGGCAATGACAGATGCAAATGTGCCGTCATGAAATCGTGAGATCGTAAGAACCGATAGGTCGTGTCGTCATAATGTGATATGTGAAGTACTCTCAGTAGAAAGAGAAAAGATGATCAATCGCGTGGTGATGGCCTGTAATCTTTTCAGTTGTCTCCGCAAGTGGCATCAGAGAATTCCAGAAGTTGTTGAACATGGGCTGCACAAGATACCCAGATGGCTCGAAGAACTTCTTGCAGTAGCCAAAGTCAGAGAGACCAACCGAAGCAGCGCATGACACTGTTGGAGAAGCCTCATGAGAATATGCAGGTGGGGATTGTTCGAGCTGGGCAGGCGACTGCTCCTGAGGCTCTGTTGAGATGTCGTACGCCATGACTTCAGGCACAGCCTGTAGCTGTATAGTAGAAGTTGGAGGCGTGAACTGGCCGGGCATTGAGGTCGAAGATGCAGTCGCAGAAGACTCAACAGTGAACTGCGGGCATTCCACGATGAGCTGACGGAGCTCAGGCAGTGTGACTCTCTTGCTAGGATCAATCTCAAAGATGCGCTGCAGGATCGAATTAAGTTCAGGAGAGATTGGAAGAATGCTGGCAAGATAATTTGAGTCGTGCCGGTAAGCGTTGAAGGTAGAATCCTCACTTGCAGCCTTTTTCCACGGATTCCGGCCGCATGTTAAATTGACGAGAATGACACCAAGGCTCCAAACGTCGCTTGGGGCTGAACAGTAGCCGTAACGACTATTCTGGATGCATTCTATGGTACCGTATTAGTCTGGGTCCAGAAAAAGAGGGAAAGATGAGGTAAAACGTGGTGAAACGTACCAGGAGACATATAGAAAGTAGAACCACAACCGAAGTCGTGGGTGATCGCTTCAGTAGTAGCAAGACCGAAGTCTGCGATTTTAAGGGTCGTTCCATTGTCGGTAACCAAGATGTTCTCAGGCTTCAAATCTCTATGATAGATTCCAATAGAATGGAGGTACTCGACAGCATCTAGTATTTGCAAGAACAGGTTTTTGGCAAGGAAGAAATCCCAATTGAAGGGGCCCTTTTCAGTGATGGTCGAGAAGAGATCACCCTCCGGACAGTACTCGAGAATGACAAAAGTGCAATCAGGCCCGTCGGTGATGCGCAACAAAGAGACGATGTTCGGATGACCGCTCGCCTGGTAGTGAAGCTCAATTTCCCGCTGCTGAAATTTCTGTTGCCTCGAATCCAACCCCGCCTTGTTCAACGCCTTGACGGCGTAGGGGGTATTGGTGTAGATGTCGACAGCAGTATAGACGACGCCATAGGCCCCGGTACCGAGCACAGAGGTGAGCTCTAACCTGTCGGCCAGAATCAAGCCTAGTCTGTCCTCAGGGGCAGTGCAGCAGGGGGCAGGCGCTGGCGAATCAGGGGGGCTTGGTAAGGAGGAGATATACATTCTCAAAGTAACTGAATGTATGCAAGAAACAGGAGAGAAGACAGTTCAAGTAGAGGTAGAGAAAGATATCAATCAATCACCATAAAAAAGTTGAGACTGGAGAAGTCTTCAATGCAGAAGGTTATGATATATAGATCTTTCCGCTGGTGGTCGAGTGATACCAGAGAACCCTTGGTATGGTAGACTCAACTCAACTCCTGAAGGTACACAAGATTTGGGCAGAGGAAATGGAACCGATCCAGGAAATGATGACTGATAGAAATAGCAGGGTAGGTGCAGACCGGCTGGACTTTGATGAACTTTCACTGACGAGGAGAGCTTGGTGTTTGAGCTGGCAAAAGACAAAAAAGCTTAGACCTATGGGAAGGTCGATCGATCTCAGGGTAGATGTATACCAGGGGAAAGAGGTTGTAAAGTAAAAAAAATTAAAAAGATGAAATGGGTTATAGAAGTCGCACAGAACCAAGACCGTTGAAGTGGATTTGATATATGTATGTCAAATACCGGCTTCAGCGTATGATGGGCGACGAAGTAGGTGAGAGTGAAGATGCAAAAGACTGGCAGATTTTCACAAATCAAGATCCGATATTTGCTATTTGGTCGTGCTTCTTTTTTTTTTTTCAAATTGATGGAAGAAAAGGAAGCAAACAAGGCCGAACAAGCAAGAATTGAAATGATGAGGGAGGAAAAAGTAGTTTATAGACGAAAAGGCCTATCAGATGCTTGTATTCCATGAAGCAAAGACCGCATTATAACGTGTGACTCCGTGTTCTATTATATGATTCGAATCGAGTTTAATTCTCGATGATTATTGAATTTTTTGCGTCCCCTTCCCTGATTGCAAAGGATACGGAGTACGTGAGATGGTACTTACCTCCGTCTCCCACGCCGGAAGACCCCTCCATTCCCCATTTCCCAAATTGGTCTTCAGTTGATAATGCGCAGGGGTGTGTGGACATCCATGCTTGACTGGCCTGCCGCCACAAAAATCGCTATCAGCTCCTCCAGTCGAAGGACCCAGAAATATGACGAATGGGCGACCAGGACGGCATATCCAGGAAGGCAGACTATTGGTCCGTCGGGATGACGACGGTTGGCAGATTAAAACGTGAGCTTCGTGCTCCTTGTTGGCGGCGGCTCTTTAGCTTTTTCTGGTTCCTGCTTCACAGGACCCAGAAATTGCATGGGGTTGAATTGGCTGCAATGTATCCCAGCATGTGGGTCCCTTCCGCAACCCTTGATAGCCAAGATGCCCGAAAAGGTTTGCAGTGTCCGTAAAAGAGGTCAGAAAAAAGGATGTCATTTTTCTGCGTGAATTTGACGGGCGGGCCCTTGGATCAAGCTATGACCGAGACAGTCACCGTCAGCTGCACGGGGGTTCGAAAGCATATTTTGAAAATTCCCAATGGGCCGAAATGAAAAAAAATTGAGCCAGATTGGCAGATGAGAGAAAAAAAGAAATTCAGAGTTCCATTCATCAGCATGCAAGGCAAAGCCCGAGTCTTTGGGCTTCCACCGAAATCGTGTGATGCCAAACCCGCCTGAGTTTGCCGAGTTTGTGCTTGCCTTGCCTTGTCTTGCTCCTTGCTCCATGCTCGCCCTGTTTGCACTTTTGGAAAGGGTTTCCAGACGCACTCTGATTTGCACATGATTCCATGATTCATCTCCGTAACATCCGGATGCTGTATAGGGAGTACACTACGGTAAGCGCCACAGGCTCTGTTGAGTCGCGGAGAGGCGGTACACACTATTCATAAAATGGTCCGAGATGATCCAAGACCATGACAGATCCCAAGGTAATTTACCGGCATGCAACAAGTATGCGCAGGCAGGCTGTGAACCAAACACGCAACCTTCTGCCACAAGCAACAGGCCGCCTTGTTTTGATGTCATGTCGGTCTAAACGAATGCGAGCGCACAGCTTCAGCAATAAAACCATAGAGGTACGAGCAAGGGGCAAAAGTGGTGTGTCGTCGTGGCTGATCCGGGATGGAAGAATTCGTATCTCACAGGAACAATCCAGCTCCCTGGTCGGAAATCCTGTTCCCCCCTCCCCCTTCGAGGTCAGAGCATGGGTTTGGAATTTGAGTGATGCAACGTCTAGCTGCAGAAATCTCTCGCACGGGGCGTGTGCTGGCCCTTCTTTTGCCTTTTGCAAAAAAAAATGCCAAAAGGGAATTGAAGACGATTGTCGTGGACCAAAGAGTCCAAAAGGGCCTCCAGACGGGTCCTTTTGGGACTGTGAGGCGCCACGGTTCTTGAAGACAACATGGATCCTTACCTGCCGTCCCATGCGGCACCATGCAAACCAATCTTCAAAAATTCCCTCTCCAGAATCGAAAGTCCCAGGGAAGCGGTAGCTTGTGGACCCGCTAGTGTGGGTTTAGGTCTAGTTCAGGTTTCTAATGTCGTATAAGCTACATCCGTTTATTACCAAGCGGATATTCGGACCATACTGCTTCCCAGTCCCATCCATCCTCCAGTCTTCTAAAAGACAAAGGTCCGAGGTGGAAAGGGCAGTTCCAGCTCAGAAAGGGGGGCTGAGTGACTGGCTGGACGGCCCCCAGACGCTTGTCCTCCTTACCGTACACACTTCCTGGTTCAGGGGAGACAATGGTCTACTGTGCAGCCTCAGTTTGAGTAAGCAGCAGTCCAGTCCCACCATGATACTCATCTGCAGACTGGTAAGATTCCACAGTCTCGATTTTTCTTTTGTTTGCCTCTCGTTTCTTTTGCTCCGATCTAAATCGACTTGAGACAAACTTCAACATGCACCTGTCCATCCATGATGATCTTGCACGCCGTGGATTAACGGACTAGCATCGATCGAGCCCATCGCTTTTTAATGATCATTGATCATCGAAGTCGCCAAAAAGTGCCAGATTCGGTTTCTGTGTCACCGAAACCAACTTGGCATTTCCTACGATGGTCTTCTTTCCCGGCTCTTCGTCTGAGATTATTTGGAGACTACAAAATATACTTTGGCCATGTCCCCTCGTGACCACGTAAAGCACAACAGGCTGTGCTATTTTTCTTCGTCGTCATCTTCTTTCTGTCTTCTCCTTTACTTCCCCTTTTCAGATAACGTGTTCCGCCGGCAACAGCATTGCCTGGGATGTGCGGGCGTAACCTTTGTCACAGAAACAGACGGTAGATTGTGCTTGGCGGCCACCATACACCGCCTCAATTAACTTCATGGGGGAGATGTGATGTCGTGTCCTCTTGCCTCAGCTGGTCCCATCGCGCAACGCTCGTAGCAACCAAGGAAAGGCATATGTTGTGGTCCCTGAGCCGAACACGCACACAGGACCAGCGCATGGTTTATTCCCCCCACACCTTGAGTTGATAACCTTGCCTGATTTTGCTAGCTTCCTTGTCTTGTCTTTCCGAATGACAAAAGGCTTGGTCACCAGGCTAGCCGGGTCCCTTTAGCCCATCAACTTCAAAACATTGTCAGCCCAAAGTACTCGTGTCTGTGGCCGATGCACGCGCATTCAACCATAATCCAAGCTTAGGTTGGGAGGCTATGTCAGGAGTGTTCCAAGCCGAGACGTCTCCGTATTCCCCCAGTTCACTTGACTTATGCCACACCTTGGCTTTTTGGTTTGCCAACTTCTATCCATCCTGATAACGGTATGCGCCTCTCCGTCCAAAATGTGTGGATGTAGGTTGTAAATGCAGATAGTTCGGTGACAGGTCTCGACTTTGAGCACCGACTGCACATCCCTCTGCGAACAAAGGACCCCCCGTACAACCTTGTACAGGCTCTTGCATCACATGCGCCGTGCCTATTTCGGTCACCTTTACGATCCCATCAGCGTCAGCTCCTGATAATGTAATCAGCCCATGAACCGTGGGGATTCCACTCGTATACGCATTCATTCTAGACTGCGTATCCGTCCTGCTGCACCATGCCTGGACGAAGCGCTGTGAGAAAGTGAAACCATCACGATATGGATTTCGAACCACGCTCTTCATTGTCCGTGTCATTCGTCAGACATGCTTGCAGCGGACGACAACTTGCTCAGACACATGCATCGCCGTAATCAAACCCGCAAACTCAAATGGAGTGCGTGCTGTACTGTAACGTGTGTGAGTTCATTTCGAGACATGGCAACTCCCGCCATTGCTCACTCCCTGTCTTGCATCATGTTTCATGGATATCATTGCACGCACGAATGTTTCCGCACGCCCTTCGCACAGAGGCTGAAGGATGCAACACCCGCGCAATCAAGCCATCGACCAGCACCTAAGCAGTCAGTCGGTCAACCGATTACTCGATTGATGTTGTGGACATGATCCGCAAGCGTGTTCAAAGGTTCATACCTGGACCAGCCTGTGAGAGTCATACAGAGTCATCTGTATCCGTTCTCTCCGCATCATCCCCTTCAGATACGTCGTCACTGATTGCCATTTTCACGCAGGGGCCCTGTTAGAAATGGCCACCAAATACACTAAGCCGCATACTTTGTGGCTCCAGTGATTGTTGAATGATGGGCAGTGCTTTTCTCACTTGCCGGAGGAAGATCTTCCGGTCCAGTGGGCGTTCTGACTTGTGGCCTTGAACCTGAAGCCTGCCGGAAGAACCCTGAGCTACGTATACAGATACTATACATGTGTAGCGTGCACTATTGCCAGAGACGGCGCAGAAGTTGCATACTACGCGCTGCACAGCAAGGGGCGCCGGGATGAGGTCAAAAAGAAAATAAGAAAGGAAGTGACGAGCATCGGACATTCGGTCAAGCATTCCCCCTATTCATTATTTGCGTCATGCCTGTCGACAGCGTCGCGCATATTGTACATACACAAATGGTTGAGGGGGGCAGTTGTTGTTCCTCATAATAGAACCCGGGGGGAAGGGGAGGCTCGACAAGGTGTCCTTCGCTGTCAAATCATGTTTCGACAGACAAGCTCGAGGATCGTCCTCCCAGATTGAGGTCGATCAGCCAGCCAGCTCGGCAGGGGGGAACTTATTGCGGTCAACCCGTGAACTGGTTCAGCTTCCTGCTTCATACATATTTTTCAGTGACGTGCAGCGAGCCTGGGCCTCCACCATCTTGCCCGCATGCTCGTCGAATCATTGACGCCCGGTTGTGGGTGGCTAAAACCCTATGCTCTGTGCTGGATGTCATTTTGTCACAAGAAGAGCCTGCCATCGTGATTCGTGGAAAGCAATTGGAATGACCAGTCACTTGCGATCAACCTCAAGTTGCACGATCATCTCTGGCGGCGCCTCCTAAATCTATATCGCCAACTTTTTGACTTCAGTCCATCACAAGCTCTGGTTCCTCAGTTTGCTTTGCTGGCACACATGTAGTCGGCTCACCGTGCACTGGCCGTATGAGAGGTGATCCGCAACATACTTACCTCTGGAACATGATGCCTCCGTGCTCTGTGCTGTATATACTCTGATATCTTTACCCATTGGCAAGGCTGGATGAGTGGCCGGGTCTGGAAGTGACGATAGACGTCATGAGGCCATGACACGATAAGGTACAAACGTTGTTCGGACTGGCGTCAGAGGTTTGCCATTCCCTGTTCGACGGTTGGAACTGAGCATGGCCAGAGCTGGCATGGAAAGTTGGTTATCAGATCTCATTTTGGTCCATACGACTTTGAGACATCCATGAGTAGCTGGACCATCGATCCGATCACACGCTACAGAGAGATGATGTTGCATATCAATGATACATTCTTTTTTGACACGCTGACGGGCTTCACTAAGGTCCGACAGCGCCATCCCTGTTACTCTTCAATAACAAAGGCAGGTCACAGCTTCATCGCGCACCAGTGCTCAATGCGCAGCATGCCATGCCTCCCACCAAGGGGGAAGCTGTGTCCCCCTTAGAAGAGCTCCATGTTCTGGAAGTGTTGCCGAGACAGTGACATTGGCGTTGCTTTCCCTCCTGAGTCTCAAGGGACGGAGATGGCGCCACAAAACCTACTACAACTTGAGCACTGTGCAAGCGTGCCAACTTTAGTTGCTCAAACCGCCCAGGATAGTTTAGCTATGATAGGACCGATGCCTCTGGCTATTGTCGGAGTTATTGGAATGTATACACATCCAGTGGCCATGGAGTTTGACATCATGGTAAGTTTGTGATTGACCAGCTGCTGAAGTATAATTGAGTTGGACGCCGGGCCCGATGGCTGTTACGAGGCTTGCTATACCTCGAGTATTGGTCTTGGCTGCCCATCGCACGATGACGTGAACGTTGCTTCTTGCATACTTCCATGCAGCCATATTCTTTGATCCTTTGCAGCCCCTCACATGCTTGTGTGAAGGCTGTTGAGGCGCATGGTGATAAACACTGGTCATATGGATGGTTCAAAGAAGTTGTTGGTGCAAATCAACATTTTACATGGAAGATTCCATATGAGATTCAAATCCCTTACGGATACATCTCATTGTTAAGCGGCATTGACCTCACCGTCACTATCGGACACCTACCAGAAGCGCGGTTCCCACGTTCATGAATCGGTCTGGGATATCCGGATGTTATCAAGATCCGTGTCGCGTCTGAAGTACAAGCAATGAAACGAAAATGCACTTCAGCTTTTTGCAATGACAGAATCTAAGCCTGTCCAGCCTCAATGGCGCGATGCCCAAAATGAAACGGCGACTCTGCATGATCAACTGTCTGCTTGAATTCTCATCTCGCATGCAGGCCATGTTGTCCTGAGACCAAACCTAAAATTCCAACTGTTTTCTGTGGATGACGAACTGCAACGTTGAAGGCAAATCATGCTAAAACGCAACGTAGCGATTGATGGCGACCTCAAGGGGCCTGCTTCCGGCAGGCAAGATCATTGTGCCATCGCCGTTGCAGCGGGTAATCCCCCCCACATCACAATGGACTCAACAATCTGATAACAAGTGCGAGAGGTGGGGGCGATGTATCTGAAGTATTATCATCTACTCCGTACGGATGTGTATCCTGTAGATTTGAAATTTTCCCACGGGCACTACTTTCTAATCGGAACATTCCACTGCCACTATCAAGCTGGATTCAGCTGATTTCGACTTGCCAGCAGACCGAAGATCCGTCAATTGACATCATGGACAATGATTTCGTGGAAGGTTCCTTGACATTGAGAGCAAAGACGCGCAATGACTTTCTTCATGAACAAGTTTGAGGTGGTGTACAGTACGCAGATCGCCTCCCTCGTAGGCACGATCCAATGCCAACAGGCTGCTTCGCCACCCTTCTCATCAGTGCAAGTAATAGCCAATGTACCCTGGTTTTGTCTTGACAGGCCATTCCTATTGATTGGTGGCGGATACAAGGAGACAGCCTTTCGACAGCAATGAGCCTTTCGACAGCAGTGAAGTCACTTTGTAGTTGGAGTCCTGCGACAATGGAGCGATATGCCGAGTGAAGCAACTATCTCGAGATTTTCCCTAGTAAAAGCCTGTGGTGGGATAGAAAGCCACCACAGACAACGAGGAGATGCACAATGACTAGGCCGATAGAACATTTTGTTTCTTGGTTTTCGGCAACTGCAAGTTCACACGCATGAATTTTGTCAGGTAAAGCCCCTGAGTACCGCATCTTGCAGTCATGGAGTCAGGGGTAATGGCTTCGCTCACAAATTCTTGCATATTAAATGATGACGGCTGCTTTTCGTTTTGATATCACGATCAAATAACTCAAATCAAGTGTAACGTAGCTTGTAGAAGGATCTCCAAGTATGACAAAGTAATGCACGGGCCTACATAATCTCGAAGATATCAAGAACATGGTTGTGTCCGATTAATGACATGACTGTTGTGAAAGCTAACCACGACTATATGCCACCCCTATGTATGAAAGGATGCTTCAGTGCTTCCGCTGGCGTGCATCGCTTCTCCGGATTCAAGTTTAGACATTTATCCAGCAAATCGATGAAAAGTGTAAGCTCCTTCGCGTCGCCCTCGCTCATTCGGCCACTTTCCTTGCCCATTAAGCGTGACTTCAGATCCTTTGTCGGCTTTTTGAACGTCATCAGTTTTGTGACCACGCGCCCGGTTATTTTATCTTCTTCAACACTCCGAAAATTGAGAACTTCGTCGAAATGGGCATAGCTCAATGTACCCTTGCGCAAGAGTTTGGGAGGAAATTGACCTCTGCATTCCATCATTGCTCGTAGCATTTGATTATTGGTGCGTCCAGTAAATAAGATTTTCCCGGTGTAAAGTTCGTAAAGTGTGCATCCGATTGACCACACATCGATGGCGTAGTCATAGGGTATGCCGAGAATGATCTCCGGAGCCCGATAAAAGCGGCTGACAAGGTACGGCGTGATTTCATTTTCGGTTGCAGACGACGCCGAGCCCAGATCACAGACTTTGAGTATATTCCGACTTTCATTAACCAGAAGGTTGTCAGGCTTCAGGTCAGCATGAAGAATACCGCATTTCCGAAACAAACTGAGGCCAAGAAACATCTGATGCGCGTAAACTCGAATGGCTTTGAGGTTAATGCCCACATCCCGGCCAAACTTCTTCAAAACTTCGCGAAGGTTCATGCTCAGGTTCTCAAAAACAATACAAAGATGCCCTTTGTGGTCAAAGTGGCATTCAAACCGTATGACATGTTTTTTATCCTCCGGGTCTGCATCCTTCAATTGCTGTAAAATCTCAATTTCTTTCATGCCCGCTTTCCGCATAGTATCGTTGTTGCGAATAATCTTGACAGCAACAGCCTTCCCGGTCTGCGAGTCTATGGCTCGGACAACCGACGAAAACATGCCTCTGCCCAAATTCTGAGTGACGTGGTATCGTCCTTTGATCAATTCGCCCAGCATTACGTTGTAATATCCTTGAGGATCATCCCAATTATCCATCATACTCACGTCAAGCTCTTGACCAGCAGATGGCTTTGTCGCTGGTTGAATAGTTTGTGGCGGTGTATCGGCAAACATATCATCCTCCTCATCTTCAGCAAACATGTCAAACGCCTTAGTCTCCTTCGGCTCTTGAGCTGTTGGCTGGGAAATGACAAAGTCCTGTTTCCTAGTCTTCGTTTCATCATAAGCTTGTGATGGCAGCTCAGAACCAAAGTGTCTCCGGTCATGCTTGAGCTTATCTTCATGCATCTCACGAGTAGGATCGTAGTCAATGGCAGACGCTTCATCCTGCTCAGCGGCAGTCGACTTCTTGGTGTTAGCAAGATCTTCATCGCGCAGACAGCAGCACTGGCAGACATGGTCAAAAGTCAAGCACTAAAGGCGACCAGACTAATGAGGGTGCAAA
>JAGYIB010000160.1:0-14007 GCA_024244615.1 Ascosphaera pollenicola | reverse complement strand
CTCTCATCTCTCCTTTCGTGGGTGGCGACCCCCTGAGCGCTTCAACCGCAGAAGAACACCCCTCCCCGTCCATACTCTCCTCCCCATATTGCATCTATCTACCTTCGGTATGGCGGCCAGAAAAGATCAGTTATTGGTGAGCATTGCCTGCTGTCTCTCTCTCGCTCTCTGCAGCTTCCCCTGCTAACTGCGCCGTTCTTGGGATTGAGCAGCGTGGCCAGGAAATGGCCCAGGTCGGTTCGTGCCTCAGATACCTCTTTTCCTGCTCTGCTCGTTTTTGATGCTGCTGCCTGCTGCCTGCTGTCAATCCGTACACTCTCTGCCTTTCGTCTGCCTGAGCCATCGGCGCTAACCATCGTCTTGCTCGTTACCACCTCCCCTGCTGAAGATCAGTCCGCGTACGTGTCTGCATGCTCCTCCGTCGCTGCCACTCCCCGCGTTCGTCGCAGCTCCATGACTGACTTCCGCCGTTAGCATGTCCTCCTCTTCCCTCTGGAGGTCCCGCTCCTCTTCCTCCCAATCTCCATCCCTGAATCACCACAAGCTTCCCGGCCCCGCCACCGTTGTTGGAGCTTCCTACTCTCACGCAGACACCCGGAGGTATGCACCGTAACCCCAGTCGCCGCAGCATGTTTTCTCCCATCGCGAAGCCCTCACTTACACAATCCCTCCCACCATCTAGCCTATCTTACGACTTCCGCAATTCTTCAAGTTCTAAATACTCTGATCGTCCTTCCGCCGCCAGGAAACCCGCCTCCCCCTTCAGGACATCTTCTTACTCCGCTGAACCCAGCCCTCGTCATCCATACTCCAGCTTCCTCACCAGTCAAGACGACCCTCTATCTCAGGACTCAATAGAAGATGACGAAGACGACATTGCCTACGATGACGACGATGAAGATGAGTTTGGCTTGCCAACTATCAAGACCATTCAGAGAAAGGCCGCGCAACGACAAAGGTTGTCGTCTCCGTTCTCCTCTGCTTCTAGTTCGTTATACGGTTCTGCTCGCCGCACCACCACAGCTACCACTGCGTCGACTTCCGCCATCACAAAACCGCCATTGACACCTTCACGGTTGCGCACAAACAGTGCCGACATTGCAGAGGAGCGAGGTCTCGCCTCATATCCCTCAGCCGCGAGAAACAATGGAAAGATCTTAAGACCTCAATACAAGGAAATTCTCAGGGGTGCGTCTTGCTTATCTCGACCTTCATCCTCCTCGGCCTCCTCGTTTCTTGACCATTGTCTGAAAAGTGCTGCTAACACACCGATCTCATAATCCTGCAGACCCAGCGAACGTCCTTAACCTAATAGACTACTCAAACCCGTCGCCAGACCTAACACCAAAGCAAATTGAGGCGCACTCGACGAAACTGAGCAGGATAAACAAATTTAAAAAGATATTGCAGGCCAGCGTTGTTTCTCTTCCCGAATTGAGAGACCTGGCCTGGTCTGGAATACCCCCCGAGGTTCGCGCAATGACGTGGAAGTTGCTCTTGGGTTACCTGCCCGCCAACAGCGAACGCCGTGTCTCAACTTTGGAAAGAAAACGAAACGAATATCTGGATGGCGTGCGTCGTGCTTTCAACCGTGGCTCTGGAACCCACTCAGCTGGCGGCACTGAGTACTGTCCCATTCCCTCTAATCCATCCAGCAGCAATAACAGTGCACGTGGTCTTGACGAGGCCATTTGGCACCAGATCAGTATTGATATCCCGCGAACCAATCCCCATATACCCCTTTACGGCCATGAGGCAACCCAGCGGGCTTTGGAGAGAATCCTATACGTCTGGGCTATACGACACCCAGCAAGCGGTTATGTCCAGGGCATTAATGATCTTGTCACCCCGTTCTACCAAGTATTTTTGGGCACTTATATAACGGACCGCAATATTGAAGAGGGAATGGACCCGGGGCAGCTACCAAAGGCTGTTTTGGACGCAGTTGAAGCCGATTCTTTCTGGTGTTTGACAAAGTTACTAGACGGGATACAAGATAACTATATCTACGCCCAACCCGGCATTCACAGGCAGGTGAATGCGCTACATGATCTCACTATGCGCATCGACTCATCACTAGTGAAGCACCTAGAGGAGGAGGGTGTCGAGTTCATGCAATTCAGTTTCAGATGGATGAATTGCTTGCTCATGCGTGAAATAAGTATTCAAAATATAATTAGGATGTGGGACACATATATGGTAAGTGTAAGCTTGATGTATGCAAACAACCTCTTTCTCTTCTGACATGGGTGACAGGCCGAAGAGGACGGTTTCTCTCGCTTCCATTTGTACGTTTGTGCCGCATTTCTGGTGAAATGGTCACATAAACTCCTCAAATTGGACTTCCAGGTGAGCACATGTCCTCAATCCGGCAATTATCCTGCAGTTCCCCCTATTAACCCTCATCAACCAGGAAATTATGATGTTCCTTCAGGCCTTGCCAACACGGGGATGGACCGAAAAGGATATCGAGCTTTTGCTCAGTGAAGCTTTCATCTGGCAAAGTCTATTTCAGGATGCCAGTGCCCATTTGCGGGGCTCATAGCACGTCCATGTTGATGTAAAAAGATAATAGAAAACACCGGACACTGGTAATGGTTGGAGCCTGGCCGAACATGATGCGAGACAAGATACTCGGACTGTAGATCAGCCAAAGTGGATTCCCTCTTGGTTGAATTCCCAAAGCAATTTCAAGAAGTCACTCTCATCACACATTCTAGCACGTTTCTCTGCCAGGCCTGTGGCATCCTCGAGGACACGCCGTATCTTCTCACGGATCAGTGCCCGAATCTTTCCTTGCCTCTTGGTTGAAGGTGTCTTGATAGGCGTTGTGCTTGGTTGATCACGGAAGAAATTTGGGACGTCATCGTCGTCGAGATCCATATTAACTTCGGCATCCATGCCATCGTCGTACTCCTGCTCATCTTCCATGTTTGCGTCGCCTGTAATGTCATCGGCGGGTCCATCTTCAACCGGAATATCATTTTGGGCACACCAAGTCCGGTAGTTGGTCTCCAACATTTCAAGCACACTGGTAGTGCCCAAGAAGCTCGAACGAAGCGTTTTGTTTTTCCTGACGAAGGCGATCCGTAAGAGACCATCCCACTCGTCATAACTGATTTGAGGACGGGGGTTCTTGGGAACAATTCGTACGACACTCGACTCGACAGCTGGAGGCGGCTTGAAATTGTTCTTTCCAACTTTCATGATATGATCGATCTTTGCCCACATTTGCGCATTAACCGAGAGCCTGCTGTAGAGTTTATCACCCGGTTTTGCGAACAGGCGCAAAGCAAATTCGCGCTGAAACATGAGTATGCAGACTCGCGGTGCAGGAGTGGTTGCGAGGAGCTTAAAAGTCAGGGGAGATGAGATCTATTGCCGTCTTTGGTGTCAGCTATCCAGGAGAGCGAACAAAATAGATGAACACGCTTCCACTCAGACTCCTCGTACCTGATACGGCGTGTTGCTGATGCAGACATCGAAGTATGGCAGTTCTGTCTTCATGACATCACCAAGGAGAACATCCAAGCGCTTTGCCTCGGGTTTTCCCTGCACACGTTTTGTGACTTCTGCAGCCATTCGTGGATCTAGTTCGACTGCGATGACCTTCTTCGCCTTTTCCAATATCTTGACCGTCAAGTTTCCAGAACCCGGACCGACTTCGAGCACTGTCTGTAATGACCATCAGTATGGTGTCGAGCGCAAACCAAGACACGGGGCCATACATACATCGCTCTGCTTAAGATCAGCTTTGTCCACGATGGCCTGCGCAACGCCAGGGTTCTTCAAGACGTGCTGGCCGATGTCCGTGTTCATCTTGAAGATGCTGTTTGCGGCTTTTGCTTTGGCGACCACATCGCCGTAAGGGCCGGTAGACGCATTGCTGCGTTTTTTCGACGTTATCTTGCCCATGGCTGGTAGCCGATATGTGAGGAGAAGGAGAAGGTGTTCTTGAAAGAATACTATATATCGCGACGCTGGCCAATTTTTTTTTTTTCTCTTCCAGGGGCCTGTCCGGATTTCGTCATCAAAAGCTCCAGAAGAACGCTCGGATCAAACATAGGCCGAGGCGCATCGTCGATATCATCACATCAAGGCGTCTAGAACATCGGAACATCGATCATTGAATTGAACTACATACATACACTTCGTCAGTGTCATGCTTCATTCGCGGCTACCTTCATCATGAGCGGAAGAAAGGATTTTCTCAACCAACCCGCGCCTGAGAACTACGTTGCCGGCTTAGGTCGCGGCGCAACTGGCTTTACGACTCGTTCAGATCTTGGTCCTGCAAAAGAAGGCCCTACACCGGAGCAATTTCAGGAAGCTCTTGCTAAACGTGCGGCCGCCCTCGGCACATCTGTGTCATCGGTCTACGCACTGAATCGGGGCGAGAAGGGCAAATCGGAAGCTCAGAAGGCAGAAGAAGACGACGAGGAACGATTCCAAGACCCTGAAAATGAAGTTGGGCTTTTTGCATACGGTCAATATGACCGAGAGGACGATGAGGCAGACCGCATATACCAGGCTGTCGATGAGAAGATGGAAAGGAGGCGGAGGCTCAGAAGGTTGGTTCATGCTAATCCCTTTCCCCAAACCATCGTGCTGTTTCTGCCATCCACCGTACCTTTCGTTCATTTTGTTCAACTGGACAGATTGCCGACATTTTCCATCTTTTTTGCTCTAGGGAAGCTCGAGAACAACAGGAACGGGAAGAGTATGAACGAAACAATCCCAAGATTCAGCAACAGTTTGCAGATCTGAAGCGGTCACTGGCTACGGTCACGGATGAGGAATGGGACAACATACCGGAAGTTGGAGATCTCACTGGTAAAAACCGGCGCGCACGTCAGAACATGAAGAATCGGTATTATGCTGTTCCCGACAGTGTCATTGCCGGAGCTCTTGACACCACACAGTACGATACAAGCATCCAGGCAGACGGGACACAAAGCAGCGTCGGTGATGCCTCGGGTGGTACCATGACAAACTTCGCCAATATTGGTGCTGCGAGAGACAAGGTGCTTCAAGCTAAGCTCGACCAGGCCGCTCATGCAGGCCCCGATCTGGCGTCTGGAAGCGCTACCAACATCGATCCAAAGGGCTATCTGACAAGCTTGACGAAGTCTGAACTAAAAGCAGGAGAAGTTGAGGTTGGCGATATCAAGCGTATTCGTGTTTTACTTGAATCGGTCACGAAAACCAATCCAAAACACCCACCTGGCTGGATCGCCATTGCTCGTTTGGAAGAGCTTGCAGGGCGTATCGCTGCTGCCAGAAATCATATCGCGAAGGGGTGTTCACTCTGTCCTAAAAGTGAGGATGTGTGGCTCGAGGCTATACGCCTTAACGAGACCCATAATGCCAAAATTATTGCTGCCAATGCTATCAAGAACAACGACCGATCTACAAGACTCTGGATAGAAGCAATGAAACTCGAGACAGATCCTCGGGCCAAGAAAAATGTTTTGAGACAAGCAATTCTTCACAATCCACAGTCAGTCGCTATATGGAAGGAGGCTGTGAATCTTGAAGAGGACCCTACTGATGCGCGTCTCCTATTGGCCAAGGCAACTCAAATGATACCTCTTTCTGTCGAATTATGGCTAGCATTGGCTCGTCTTGAGACTCCCGAAAACGCCCAGAAAGTTCTGAACAACGCACGTCTCGCTGTTCCAACAAGTCACGAGATCTGGATTGCCGCAGCGCGTCTACAGGAACAAACTTCTGGCAGAGTGACAGTCATGAGGAGGGCTGTACAGGCGTTGTCCAAGGAGTCGGCTATGCCGAAAAGAGAGGACTGGATTCTCGAGGCCGAAAAGTGCGAAGAGGAGGGCGCAGTCCTTACCTGTGCAGCAATCATCCGAGAAACCCTCGGGTGGGGGCTGGACGAAGATGATGATCGAAAGGACATCTGGATGGACGACGCAAGGGGAAGCATCACTAGGGCGCACTATGAGACCGCTCGCGCCATATATGCATACACTCTTCGCGTCTTTGTCAATAGGCAATCAGTATGGAATGCTGCCGCTGATTTGGAGAGGACACATGGCACCAAGGAAAGTCTTTGGGAGATTTTAGAGAAAGCTGTTGAGGCTTGCCCTCACAGTGAGAGCCTTTGGTTGCAGCTTGCTAAGGAGAAATGGCAAGCAGGCGAAATTGACAATGCAAGACGAGTCCTTGGAAAGGCCTTTAATCAGAACCCGAACAATGAAGACATTTGGCTCGCTGCGGTCAAACTCGAAGCAGATGCCAATCAGACAGACCATGCCAGAGACCTATTGGCAACTGCTCGTCGGGAAGCTGGGACTGATCGTGTTTGGATTAAGAGTGTGGCTTTTGAGCGCCAATTGGGCAACACAGATGTGGCTCTTGACCTTGTCAATCAAGGGCTTCAGATATATCCTAAATCAGACAAGTTATGGATGATGAAAGGACAGATATATGAAGCCAAAAATGAGTATCCCCGCGCTAGAGAAGCCTATGGCAGCGGCACTAAAGCTTGTCCAAAGTCCGTGCCGTTGTGGCTTCTAGCTTCACGACTCGAGGAGACGGCCGGCGTCACTGTGAAGGCGCGATCGATCCTAGACCGTGCTCGTTTGGCAGTGCCTAAGAATGCTGAACTCTGGACGGAAAGTGTCAGAGTCGAACGTCGAGCCAATAACATCAGCCAGGCCAAAATCCTCATGGCCAGGGGTCTACAGGAGGTGCCCACATCAGGATTGCTTTGGACTGAAGACATATGGCACTTAGAGCCTCGAACACACCGAAAACCACGAAGTTTAGAGGCCATCAAAAAGGTTGACAACGACCCAATTCTTTTTGTGACCGTGGCCCGTGTTTTCTGGTCTGAACGGCGTCTTGAGAAAGCTATGACCTGGTTTGAGAAAGCCATTGTCGCGAATAGTGACCTCGGTGATGCATGGGCATGGTACTATAAGTTTCTCTTGCAACACGGCACCGAGGAAAAGCAGCAGGACGTGATTTCCAAATGCATTGCTAGTGAGCCACGACACGGCGAGGTTTGGCAGTCCGTCCGCAAGGATCCAAAAAATGCTCAAAAATCAATAGAGGAGATCTTGAAGATGACAGCTGAGCGTGTTAAGTGATCTGAATTTCGCTTTTCTAGTGTGGCAACTAGTTGACAAGTCGAGAGAAAATTGGACAACTCTACATCTCAACATACTCTCGTGTTATGAATCATAATTTCGTCGTTTGCAAAGAAGAAAGGTAATTTTTGGTAAAGGTCGTCAGACTGCTTCTTTGGGATGGCTGTAAGCTCTTTGTCCTGGATCAAAATACTAGCAAGGGCCCATAATGGCAAACGTTGCAACCAGAAAAAAAAAAAAAATCAAAATGAAATGGAAAAGAAAGGAGCAATCCAAGAGAATGCTTGGATATCCTTTAATGTTGGAGATATGCATATCATAACATTGCAGACAAACCATCGTCCAACTGACTCTCAAACTGACCCTTATGTCCGCACCCTCCCAGTCCATAACATCTTCCTCAGTGTTCTCGCTTCAACGGGTTCTTGCTCGCTGCGTCTACGCGAGACAAAAGTTCCCGCTAGTTTAAGTAACCTGAAAGAGGTCAGCAATGGCCATGATGTGGTGGGACAGATGAGTGCCCTGAGCCTGCCGAGCAGGAAAAGTGTGACGGAATCTTTGTAGAAAGCCCAGTCGCTGCCGACGCCAGCTTTCAACTCAGCGTATATGGGCTCGTAGCCTAGGCAAGGAATAGGAGCCACACCCTTCATCTGTTTTGAATGCAACGGTGCTTGCTGAAGCACAGGTTTATGAGTGGAGGCCGGTAAAGAGAGATAGTCGCCATAAAGCACAGCGGGATCGGCTTGTATGTTGACGACCAGAGTTGAGCGCTTGTACTGCGCGCAGAGCCCACGGCACAGAATCACAGCAGGAGGTGACCAGTGAGCATGCATGCAGTCAGAAGAGTGGAGACCAACTACATAATGACTATACTCTCGCTCCTGTGGTTGGCCCTGTTGACAGCAACAGCATGTATCCGTAGATATGTCGTTGTGAGGAAGACGGCAATGCCTGACATGAGTATCGACGGCGCAACCAGGGCGGCTGACGTCCAACGCATTCCCACTCGGTTTCCAAAAGACAGGCACCTTCATAGTGATGAGAAAGCATTGTTGAGTATGACAAAACAGGAAGGAATATCTGTTGAAAGTAAACAATTCGTATATCACCTGGTTTGGAGGACATTGTTGCGATTTGTCTGCAGGACACGCAGTGTGCCCCTGAGTCTCATCTCATTAGGGGTAGTGCGATCAATACAGTGCAAACATAGAGATGGACGAGTAGCTTACAAGCTATAATCACCAAAACCTGACAGTACGATCAAGGAAAATGAAGACGGAATTAAAACAGATTGGAGGAGGCTGAAGTTGCAAGCAGAGCAGACGGTAAACAATAACAAATGCGCATGCAGCATGCAAGGCTAGAACTTTGACTTCAAGATATCTTCATCCAAAAGACCAAAAAGACGACTGACTTCGTCCGTGATAGCATAGATGTCTTTGCAAAGCTGACTCGTCACAAGCGCTGTCAAAAATCACGATTAGCTCGACTGTCAGACACTTCAGAGGTAGGCCTTGAAATACTTACTATAGGCATAAAGAAGTGCATAATCCTCGTCTGTGGTATGACAAGATATTCTAGCATCTTGTCGGAACCTGTGAAGCCGAGCTAGAAGCCGATCACGAGCATGCTCAATGTTTGGAAGAACGTCGTTCAAGGGATACTCAAGTTTCATGGATGAAGCCAGGACTATAACGATCGGATGTCAGCGGTTAACCTGCAACGAAACAAGTCCCTGAGCGTACCAGTGAGTAGATGGCTTATTCGAGACGATACCTGCATCATTTCTGGCAGGGTATAGTCAAGCATCGCAGCTTCACCTTTTGACACTGTCTGATTTTTGAGAATCTCAACATTCATTGTTTGGAACGCATCGAGCAAGCTCCGCGTGCGCGAAATCAGAGCTGCGTAAATGGTGTCCGGAAAAGGGCTCAGGTCAAACTCAGACCGTGCTGCAACACAGTAAGATTCCAAAGAGACGAGGGAGCGCTGCAATTCCAATTTCTCGCGGGGTGTGAAGTAAGCGTTAGGCGCCTCCCCCTGAGTCATGGTCGATAATGGGTCTCTTTTCCAAATGAGGCTCATCCAAAGCCAGATTAGACTCAACCCATCCTTGAGTTTTTGTCTCGCGCTGACTGGCCAGACAAATCTAGTGATGATGATGCCCCAGATGATACCGGCCAGAACGGAAACAACTCGGTGCAACGCAATATCGGTGATGATGGGATTGTCGCCACCTTCATCTTCGTCACCATCACTGTCATAGTAGACAAGGGAATAAGCGTAGAGTATGATGAGGTTATACGTGAGCATGATGAACCGTCCCATAGGGCCCTTCCCTTTGGCAACTATGATATATGATGTCCATGTAGACATGAGCCAGCCAAGAAAGGCAAGGAATATAGCGCTAGCGTTGCTGACTTCCCAGGCTGCTAGAGCACACACTGCTCCAAGGGACGTACCGAAGAAACGGGAAAACCCGGTTGTGTTTGATGCACCAATAGTCATTGAACAGACAATCATATAGGAGAGAAGGCCCCATTCTCCGCGCCAGTGGGTATAGATTGGCCGCGTCGATGACAAAAACGCGGGTAAGGCATACATTGCTGCACCCACACCGACCTTGATAGCATACCTAGCATCGTCACGTCCGAAAAACGACAAGAACTTCGTTAGTCGGTATTTAAGTGTCCGTTGCTGACTGCAGGCACCGTGTCGAGGGGGTAGCTGAACAGTAGACACGCTTTCTCGTGTTAAGCTGTTGAGAGCATTCAAGTTGGCTACAAGCAGTTAGTCGATCTTCAAAACATATTATAGATGGGAAACGATCTTACTGTGAGCTGCATGTTTTTGTGAATTTGAAAGCGCCCAGGAATGAAGCCAGTTCCAGGTTTTCCCCATGGGACGAGAATCCACCTCGACCTGTAGCAGGTCAAGAATTTCCAGAAAGCCCCTGAGCTGCTCGCCGAACTCCTGCAAGGAAAAACTGAAATGACCACAGCTGGCAGCAACTTCTTCATAATCAGCTTCAAGCTCAGCGCACCTAGCAGCTCCAATTTCTTTATGGGAGTAAATCATCTGCAAGGCTTCACTTCTGGATCTCCGGAATAAACGCAAGGCACCATCTAGCCTGGCGTAGAAACTTGGATGAAACACTACATCGTAGTCCGGAGGAGGACCATAGGGCAAATCAGACAGGACATCGCGAAGGGTCTGTGCAAGTGATTTCTGGTTTCAACGTTAATATTAGCAACCTATGGACTGCACAAAGGAGACTAAGGTCGATGACATACCATGGCCGGCCCTAAATGCTCGATAAAAACCTTGAAAATGTCCTCTGGGCTCTGCAATGACGGGATATCATTTTCTAGGTCATTTATCGTGCCACTTGAACATCTTGCATCAACTGGCTCTACGGGCCGCAAAACACCCTGAGGTGAGCCCAAAACCGGCGAGAACAAGGGCTGATATGCACCCCCGTTGTAGTAGCTCTTCCGGTGTTTGTTGGGGAGGGAGGCGAGCGGTCTTTCACGATCAGAGCCTGACGTGGAACTGGCCTGATTGAGAAGGTCAAATTGGAGGCTAGCGGCACTTCGCAGACCTCCAACGCTTTGAACCAAATCCTGGACACATCTGACGAGGTCCTTTTCCAATCGGTACTGCCTTTCTGTACCGGCAAGATAATGTTCGAGTTTGGCTTCCTGCAGAACTCGATCAACGTGACTATATGTCTTCTTGTTTCGTTGACAAGCTGATATGAATCTCTGCTGGTCGAGAATATCTGCATCGCCCATAATGAAGCCCTCTGTGATGATTAACAACATGTCAGAGAGTGAATCAGTCAAGTCAATTATAGATCCACGTAGTTGGAGCCTGGCAGACTGTGGAAAAATGGCGAGGCAAATGATAACAGTCACAGTAACTCCTAAAAAGAGCATCTTGAGAACCCGGACGATAGGTTCAAACGACAGGTCTCCTTGCTGTACATCCCCCTCTTTCGTCAATACACTGATCATTGCCAGCGATGCCAAGGAACAAGCAGTATTGACCAAGGGATCAGCAAGACGCTGCTTCACCCACCCGACAAACCCCAAACCACCACCGCAGAAGACAATAAGCACAACTGCATGGCCCAATGGTAGCATGTGAAGCGTGTCTTCGAAGAACATAGAGACAGCCATACTGCTGATGTTGATGAAAGTCGCATAGGCGAACGCAAGGAATGCCATTATCGAAGCTTTGTACATGCTGCCCTGGGTTCTTGCAGGATGAAAGTAAACGGTCAAGGTTGCAACAGTGTGCTTGGTGTCCTGGCCACTACCAATCCATGAAGCGATTGGCTCGATGAAGGTAGCCATCGATCCAAGCAGATATGCGAAGCTGCATTTTAGAACACCTTTTCCGATGTCTGATGAGGCATGTTGATATATGGTCAGGTACCACGAGCTCAGCGTGCGACTGCATACTTGAGCAATTCGGTTGGGCCGTGCTGACCGAGAAGGCGACGGGCCAGCTCTGGGGCCGCCATCGTCGCCATCGGACTCTGCATCAGAGTCAAGATAAAGAGGACCTCTCGAGAGCTGCGGGTTCGCAGAAAACAGGAAACTTGGTAGATGCAGCTAGAGATGATGATGCGAAGAGTCAGATTGTCAGTGCGGATGAACTCAGACTGGGCGCAGAGCAAATTTGGCAATGCGGAGCTATATATGGCACCGAGCCAGCCATGTGCAGACGACATACCTTCTGGCGGATGCGCTCTACGTAAGATCGAGGAGCTGAAGCTGAAGAAACGGCCATCCTCACATGCACATAGGATGCTGTGTGGTTTGCAGGGAAAAGTGGGAATCATGATCTGAGGATGAGATCGCAGCGGGGAAAGGCACAACGGTCAAGACGAGACGAGACGAGACGAACAGAGGGGCGACGCAAGAGAGCACAGCAACGAGTATTTATCCTGGCCAGTAATCTGTGATCTGTACGACCTGCCTTGATATCCTTGTGTGTCGTAAGCCGTGGCGGCAATACAATCAGACCAGTAATGGGGGAGAGGCTCTCAAAAGCTAGTATCGGCGTCCAAACCGTACCAGTAACCAGGTTCTCCAGCCCAGGGGCGATTTCTGAACCGGCTTATTGTCCACGCTGGCTGTTTGCATCTATACGGTCGACGATCTCAGAAGTAAGGAAGACGTATCAACAAGTACAACTATTCTCATTGAGACAGAACAAAGGCAAAAGTCAAGACCAGGCGCAGGGCATCAAATCACAAAAGAGCTGACCGTGACAAGCAAATCCTCCTCTGCCGGCCTAGAACAGGTTCTCTAATGCCCATATCTTCACGGCTGCGTCTGCACCCACAGAAGCAATCTTGTTCTTTGAGAGCCAAGCAACTCCATGCACTCCGTCCTTGTGAGCGTTCAGCGCCTCGAGCCAATCACCTGGTTTGGTGAGGCTCCAGATGTATATATTCGAGTCGACGCTTCCACTTGCGAGGTGTGTTCCCTGTTTGTCCCATGCTAGCGACGAAACCCGCGCGGTGTGCGCCGTCCAGCGGCTCGTAACGACGCTCCCGTCCTCCGACTTGTAAACTGTAATGCGACCATTGGAATCTCCAGCTGCAAGCAATGCCCCATCTGAAGTAAATGCTAGGCTTGTGATAGGGTTTCTTCTCGTCTCTATCACGACATTTGCAGTCAGCACGTTCTCAACATGTGAGCAAATGGTTATCTTCAGGTCTTCAGATGCGATGGCCACGGTTCCATTGCTTGCATCTATAGCTGTGAGAGGGGACTTGGAAGGGACAGAGCCGATCTTCGAGTTGTTTTTGAATATCTCGACTTCGTTACCACTGGCAACAAATACGACTCCTTCGGCTGAAGCAATCCCTTTTGGTTGACCTGTGAGCGCTGCTGCATCATCAATGTACTCATGAGACCTGAGGTCGGCGGAACGCAATGTATCATCCCACCCGATGCTGTAGAGTCGTCCATTACCCTCTGAGGTATGTGCCAAACCTGTAATCAGAGTGCCATGGCCTTTGCCCCGAAGCTCATCTGCCATGCCCGTCTCAACATTCCAACTATTAACCTTGCCGTCGTAGCTGCCGGTCCACAGTGTAGGTTCCTCATCTTCTCGATCGACCACATGAGCAGCAATGATGCTCTTCTGGTGAGCTTTGATGACGCGTGCCGGTTTGTCAGTGCCCTCCAGCAAGTAATTGAGATCGCCAGACAGTGAGACGCTGATGATGAGACCGTCGGTTCTTCCAGACGGCCAGACAACCCCGACCTGGTGATCAGAAACACTTGTAGCTTCGCCGCCAAATCTCCAGCTCTGAATGACCTTGCCTGCTTCCGCATCCCAGATCTTGACAGTCTGATCTGCACTTGCGGTGACGAATTTCTTCGAGTCCGGGGACCAGGACACACTGAAGATACTGCCGCTGTGTTCGCCATTGCCAATCTCGGATTTTGGCTCGCCTGTCTTCCCATCATATAGCCAGATCTTGCGATCAGCCCCGACAGTGACTAGGGTGGAACCATCTGGGCTAAATGCAACGCCATATATATAGTTGTTATGATTGCTTCTGAAGCCATTGTTATACTTGAATGGAGGGCCGTGGTAAAAAACGGTAGTCCTGTCGTCACCAGCGGCAGCAGCACGAATTGGCCTCATCTGGCGGATCGAAGCAGAGTTGATCTGTTTGCTATGGCCTGTAATCTCGCCAACGCTGTTTCCACTGTCGGCGGTAATGCAATGGCCAAACCGTTGCTTGCCATCACCGACGGCAATGATTCTCTGGGAATCGCCATCCCACGCAAGGTCGTTGATCCGACCATTTACGATGAAGTATTCGCCCTTGGTCTTTCCTTCGCCTACGCAATCCCAGACTCTAACG
>JAGYIB010000159.1:0-14052 GCA_024244615.1 Ascosphaera pollenicola | reverse complement strand
CTCGTGTTCTTGAAATCGATTCACAGTTTCTGTACATCCCCGGCTGCATGATCATCTCCTTTGACGATGCCACCACCCACACGACTGAAGTCCGTCTTGTCAAGTCGCCTCAGGGTATCGAGCTTGGTCGTCTTGCCGATGTTCACGAGATATATAAGGAGGTCGTTCACGATGTCATCGGTGTCGAGGAAGCCATGAGCCGTCTTGATGAGTTGATGAAGCAGAAGCCCAAGTACAATATCTACTTGATGACACTCTGGTACGGTCTCGCTGCTATCTGCGTCGGCCCCTTTGCTTTCGGTCAGCGACCAATCGACGCTCCTGTGGCTTTCATATTGGGAGCGATCCTTGGTGTATTGCAACATTGGCTTGCTCCGCGGTCAGATCTTTATGCCAACGTCTTTGAAGTTTCAGCTGCCATCCTCACGTCGTTTCTCGCGCGTGCCTTTGGTAGCATTCGAAACAGCAATGGCGACTACATCTTCTGCTTCGCTGCGCTGGCGCAGAGTTCCATCGCTTTGATCTTGCCTGGATATATCGTCCTCTGTGGCTCTCTGGAACTTCAGTCGAAGAATCTTGTGGCGGGCTCCGTGCGAATGGTGTATGCGATACTATACTCGCTCTTCCTTGGTTTTGGCATACTCATCGGCACAGCAGTTTATGGATTGATGGACAGCAATGCCAGTTCAGCGTATAAGTGTCCCGCGAGTCCCATCACGAACGAGTACTTGAACAAGTTCCCGTCCGTGATTGGATTCACACTTTGTCTCGTCCTCGCCAATCATGGCCGTATCAGCCAAATGCCAGTCATGACTGTGATATCTTTCACTGGATACGTTGTCAATCTCTTCGCATCAAGGAAGTTCACCAATAACACTCAAGTCGCCAACGCTCTCGCCGCGTTTGCCATTGGTGTCATGGGTAATCTCTACTCCCGCATCGCCCACGGTCTGGCTGCTGCCGCGATACTCCCTGCCATCTTCGTCCAAGTCCCGTCCGGTCTGGCTGCGACGGGCTCGTTGCTTTCTGGCATCACTATCGCAGATGAGATAACGCATAATCGATCGGGCACGGACAGTACTGGGTTGACGTTCGGCGAGTCAGCCGGAACGAGTCGTGTGTATGGCAATGTCGTGTTTGATTTATCATATGGAATGATCCAGGTCGCTATCGGCATCACCGTCGGATTGTTCCTTTCGGCTTTGGTGGTGTATCCGCTTGGAAAGAGGAGGAGTGGGCTGTTCACTTTCTGAAAAGGAGAACAAGAAGTCTTGTTGCTTTCCCCCCCTTTTGCATATACCACGCTGTTGCTTTGCTTTGCTCTTTTAGCCTTGTCTCTGGTCTGCTTCATTCGACATTCTCTCTCATTGACAGTGTCTCCTTCTCTCATACCATGCTTCTTGACCTCGCAATTTTCTTCATGTTCGATCAGGCTTTTCTTGCATCATCTGGTGTTTTTCGTCTTTTGCCTCTTCCTGCTCTCATTAGAAAAAGTACTTGCATCGTCCAGTTTGAACCAACCTTCGTTCTTCCAGTTGCAGCCTTTTCTCCTTCTAATCGACCTTTCTGTGTATCCTGGAGATGTCTCCTCTTCCTCTTACTTTACGACTGCTATGAAACTGGTTCTTACTCACCTTCTGTCGTCTCATCTGTCTCTTCTCTTTCACTTTCGGACCGATACTTGAGATACCTTCATTTCCATCGATTGGCATGCCATATAATGCTCAACCGTCTCTTGATGATTGCATCGTCTTCGTCTTCCTTCTTGTCGTGCTCGTCTTCGTCGTCGTCGTCGTCGTCGTCGTCTCGTCGTATGTCTATCGTACCCGTAATTACCGGCCGTTGTATGGTGAATATCACAACTCCAGGCAGATTGGTATTGTAATTTTGTCACATCTCTGTATCACACAAGTCATCTGGCCATCTTTTCTTCACGACGACCCGACGACGATCGCAAAGTCGCATCGCAACGACACCGTTCAAGAAGAGCAGAAGAACAGGAGGAAGACCCGGGCAGGGTGCCGCTGACTCTCTGATCTGTGGAACTCGCAGGAAGCAGATGCGCAGAGGCGATTCCTGGTCTTTGCCAAACGATTGCCATTGCCACCATCCTACGGAGGAAATTTTTCGCAGGACCCTAGTCCAGTTCCCCTCCATCAGGCCAAGACGCCCCTCCCGTGCAGACCGGCTGGCGGCATCCAGCGGGAGCACGATTCTCATCAGGTACAAGGACGAGTCTCCGTACATGTTCTCATACACGCCCAAGGGCAAAGAGGGGCCCGGCTATTAGGACTTCAGAGAGACCACACGTGCGCGATCCATTGCACCTACGTTCAGCTTCAAGCATCCCAGCAAGCAACGGTTAGGCAAAAATTTCCATACTTCATTCTTGCGCTTGTGCTACTGGCCCAAGGAGGAGGGAGAAGAAAGAGGGCAAAAACGCGCAAAGATCAGGTCGATCCGGCTGGTTTCTCTCAGCGCACTTATTCATCCGCTTCTGTGCTTTTTCCTGCTTCGGTTTCCTCTCCGACTCCTGGAGTCTTCTTCCATTTCCGCTAAATGATATCGTCTCCCTCTTCGACCTCGCCTTTGGTTATCTTCAAAGGTGCGGACGGTTCAGCGACGAGCTCGACATCACCGCATTACACCGCTAAGCAGCACTATTCCGGTCGTCATTCTAGATCTCCTGCTCCAGGAAAGCACTGCCAGCCGGCGAAACCAAGGCCTCAACAGCGAAGCTATTATGATAAGACGGATCGAGCCGTAAAAGACGGTCATTCTGATCTTCGTCAAGCTCCGGTCACTCCATTTCCCTTTAGCCACACTACTCTGCCGTTGGAGAATTTCGCTGCGACGGTCGCTTCTCAAACGGACTGTGATTCACGTCACATCTCACAAAATCCTCTCCCTCACTCTCCTTCCTGCGCAGCTGTCACTGTTCCTGCTGGTATCAGGAACCAGGTGACAGAAGGCCCGTCAACATCATCAACGGCGACGGCATCTAATCAAACCTCCTCTGACGTCCACGGCGTGGAAAACCGGGTCGTATCTACAGACGCACGCACTAGTGCAGTGAAAGGCGAAGGACGAGCAAAGGGCAGCTCCGAGAGGGACACGAGTGCTGCCATCGCTGCGAATAATGTGAATACAAACCTAACCACACCGAATGCATTCCCAATGGCCCAAAAACGACCATCGCCGTACAGCCTAGCTAAAATCGCGCGTCAAAATGACGCAGCGGCGGCATCATTAGCATCACCTACAACTCACGCAACAGCAACTTCAACAACCACACCAAACCTATCATCGACAGCAGCAGGGAAGAACGAGCATGTTGACCAAGTTGCTGTCGTCGCCGAACAACAAGGATCACCGCCGTCCAGCAAACGACGGAGATCGCAGCCTAATGCACCGAAAACCCTCCCACGAGACTACTCCGCTGTCGATCCCTCCGATCTCGTCATCTTGATATCTAGCATGCTCATGGAACTCATCCAATACAACGATAAGATCCCATTGCGCGACGGTCGTCTTACCCGATTTCACTCACGCTCCCCTCCGCGAATCGGCGTGCAACAGTACCTCGAGCGTTTGACGGTACACGCTACATTATCGCCACCGGTCTTGTTAAGCATGGTGTACTATATCGACAGGCTATGCGCTTTATATCCAGCATTCACAATCTCGAGCTTGACGGTTCATCGGTTCCTGATCTGTGCGGCTACGGTCGCATCGAAGGGCCTGAGCGATTCCTTCTGGTCGAACAAAACGTATGCGAAAGTTGGGGGTATCTCAATGGAGGAGCTGGCATTGCTCGAACTGGAACTTTTGTTCAAAGTTGAATGGAGAATTGTGCCTAAGCCGGAAGTCCTTGTGGATTACTATCTAAGCTTAGTCGAGCGATGCGAAGGGTATGAACTGGACAGTGCCACGCCGAGAAAGGCCTTGAGACCTGGTCTTCACGGCGAGCAAAGTGGAGAGGAAAGCAGCGATGACAGTGACAGCAGCGATAGCAGCAGCGACGCCGAAGGCGATGATGATGAAGCCAGCTTCACGGACTCTAGGCGTTCATAGTCGATCACCACATTCAACATCCGACTCACTGAGTCACTGCGACCCGCTCATTCAGTCCTTTCTCCTTCTTACCTACTCCATCTTTCCATCATTTCTTTGACTTCACCTGTCCACTTCGTCTTTCCCTATTAATTATGACTCTTAACCGAGTGATGTCCTTGTTTTCGGTGCAAAACCGTGAAATTGCTTCTATTGGAGACTTACACGGTCATAATCACATTCGATACCCCCTTTTTTCTTTTCCCACTCGAGTTGCTTCACACTAGGATACCGATCATTCTACTCGTCCTCATCATCATATACACAAGTATAGCTATTTATCATCTGCCAATTGTATGGTGCCTTGTTTCCATATCTATGTATTTGAACAGAAAAGAAATCAAGTGCCATCTACTATAGCTATGTCATGAAATGATGATGCTGCTGCTTCTGCTGCGTCAGCCCTCCCTGACGCGGAAAAGCTACAAATCGTCCGAAACATGACACAGGTTCTGCAGACGGACGTCTCCAATTGCGTCGTCAATCATCGGAGGCATTGCTCGGACCTCACAATTTCATTGCTGGGGCCTCATTTTGGGCGACTCCCTGCCTGCAAGTCACTTCATCAGAGTGCAGTCGCACCCACAGGTCTCCCACGCATACAAATCAAAACTGCTTTTAGGTGAGGTACATGCTGCTACTTCAGAGGTCCTCTCCCTTTTCTCTGGCTATACAACTCAACATCCAATCTTTGTTTGCCTAGATCAGTGAAGTGAGCTGGAAAAAATAATCATAGATGATTGAGATGCCAACAATGTTGATTGTGGTGTTTTCGAACTGGGATCTTCCTGTCTGAGGGTGTTGTGCAAAATTTGTGCCATGAACGCTCTTGAAGCAATGGAGGTTGAGATGGCTGGTGAGATGTCCTCTCATGTATCCGTACCTTCATCCGCCAAAAAAGTGAGGTCCGAGCAATAGCTCCGGTCAATCATGCCGATCAGTGAGGGCTGACACCAACTTCCCCCCACAACAACTGACTAGTACTATTGTGGATGGCTTTCCAAGCTATCGGGTGGACGTGGCGAGATGCTCTGGATCGTTGACGGTGCGAGCTATCAGTCTCCTGCCACTCATCAGATTCTGATACGCCCCAGAAGAAGATCGGGATGTTGACCCTGTTCATCAGAGAGGTGTCTGGTGCAGTTTCAAATATGAGATTCGCAACTATGAGTCTAGTGTAATGTAATGCACCAAAGCTTCTTCAGGCAGATAGAGAGTTTCCCCGCATCTATGCCTCCCAAGATCTCGTCGTTATCGTCATTCCGTATATGCGTGCATTGTGTAATTGGCTTTCTCTACTTGTCCATATGCATTATCCTTTAGAACTTGATCTCGGGTCTATCCAAGAATCCCTTCAACATCACAACCCGCTTCTCCAAAGCATCAACGTCGATGTCTAGTCTCTTCGTGCTCTCTTCTGTGTCAGGTCCCAGCTTAGCGTAGAAGTCCTTGCGATAAGGGGTGGCGGACATTGCTGCGCTGAATATGGGCTTGACGATGAAGGAGTGGTATGGCTTGAGGGTCGTAGTGTAGGCTGTGCGGAAGGATTCAGAAAGTTCGACGCTGGGGTTGTTGATGTTGTGACGGAGGGCTTGGGCAGTGAAGTCAAGACCACTATCGTTCGTTAGTAAAGGTCGTACGATGGAAAGGTAAGGGTTGATGAACAGCATACCGGACAAGCCAGAGGAGACCCTCAGTGGCGGTCTTCTTCTTCTGAGATCTCTCGTCAGAAGCGAGAGATTGAAGCGTCTCAGACTGAGCTACGTGAGCAAGCTGGTAGTCCCGGATTTTCTGGTCAAGTCTGTCAGCATTGCAAACACTCGCGTGAGATCAGAAGTAAGCTTGCGTACCTTGACGTTTCCAAGAAGATCATTCTTCACGGGAGTGAAAGCAACCGATCCAAGAAGATCTAAAACCGGAAGAGATATGATCAATGGAAGCCCCCTAAGAATGATGAAAGCTCAAGCATACCGAATAATGTAGTCAAAGACTCCGTGGCTTCAAGAAACTCAGTTGTCTTGATGCCATCGTTCTCCTCAATTGGGACGTCAGGGAACGATTTGCGGAGAGTATCGAACCATGATGGAGCTGCCATTTTGAATGTTTGAAATTGAGTGCTGGTCGCAAGTATCGAGCGATAGTCTAGAGCTGGGAATAAATGTTGCGAAGTATCGAAATGTTGATAGTCGCAGGCAAATGAAGAAAGCGTCTCCGTCTTATATGATGAGGAGTACGTATGTGTATAGTCCTTCGAGCGCTCTCTCCTGCCGTCTTCCTCACACGGTCTGGACAGTCGTCATGGGTTTCCAAGAATGGTAGCATTTGCCAGCAGTGTACCAACATATTGTGTAATGGAATAACCCGGGGTATCATGTGTTTGTCATATACCGGCATATGCCGGTTGCACTTTTAAGGTTAAACTATGCGGGAACGGGGACGGGAATCCATGTGGTAGCAACTCTATGTGTAGATCGGCGCGACGAGCGATGCAGGGTTGTAGAGCTTTGGACTCGACTCAAGGTAGTTACTGTGGTGATGCTGAACGCGATATTCTTGCCTGAGCCCGAGAGATGTTCGGAATGTACTCCGGCCAGCTACACACATAGATGGATCGACGCAAGAGTCAGGGGATTGAGGAACGAATCCCTATCGCATCAGGGATCCGCTCCGGCAAAGAGTTTCGAGGCCTTGACGCTGCCTCATATACAGCTCAGCGTCTGGTAAGAGATTTCATCGAGGAATAATTTTTCAAGCGTTGTTATGGCTAATCACTCCATTTTGCAGCAACATGCCTCGCCTGAGCATCTGCACATAACGTCTCGTCGTACTTTCATAGGGCCCCTTCCATCAGGATGGCTTCGAATGCACGGCAAGTCGTGGTACAAAAGGTTGACGGGATTCCAAGATTATAGCAGCAGATCGATTTCATTTGTCGAGGGGCCAGAACCACCAGAAGAGCGCCAAGAGCTAGAGGAGCAACAAGAGGAAGCCGGAGGCAAATTTCAGGCTTCCATGACAACACCGGAAGAAGAAGTTAGTGTGGATGAACGAGCGGATAATCCACCGCCTGAGCGAGACGTCACAAGGCCCCTTGGACATCCCAATAGTCCAAGGAGCCCATCACAAATGGGTCAGACGATTGAACTTTCAGATAATGTTCCCCGAACCCATAAATATGATCCTCGAGCTAGATATGGGGAGAGCCCAGTCGTGAGAACCGACTCGAGTGACTCCGATCGGAACATGATGTTCGTCAATGCACCAGAGCCTGGCGACCTGGCTCCGAAGACCAGCCCTTGCCGCGATGCAATGGTTCACGGGCCGCAAACGGCGTCTCCAAGTGTCACCGGTCAGGGACCTCCTCAAAGCTCGAAATGGCTGATCGAATCCCCTGTTTTAGGGGTTACTCATATTGACAGAAAATCACCGCAAATTTGCGAAAGCCTGAATCAACCATCACGCAAGGGCGGCATTGGCCAACCAAGCATGCAGCAAACTCTACATGAGTCACCGCCACGCTATGAAAGCCCGAGGGAACATCATAAAGCATCACCACCACCACCCATGAGGGATACCTCGCCAACGGCCCTTGAAGATAGATCCCAAGTCAAGTTCGCTAAAGCGGAGGAGCCGAATGTCACAGATGTCCATCCTGATCAAGGTGGAAGTCTGTTTCCCGGGAAGGATGACCCGCGAATGACTGGACGCAGAAGTGAGATAGATATGGGCGACATAGTGAAGGCAGAGCGTATGCTCGTTCGTGTCGATGCCACTGACCGCAGTGTCCCGTCTGACTACAACGAAACATATTCCTATGGAATCCCCGTTGACCGAGAGAAACCATGGAAGGAATATATAGCTGTGTGCCGACGCATGGACGACAATTGTTCGCCATTTCAGCTGGAATTTTATTCCCACAGAGACATCCCAATGAAGATAGATGTGGATGGCAAAAAGCGGAAATTGAGGCATTCTATCCGCATCGCACTGGATTGCACCACCACATATGTCAATCTGTGGTCAGCTCTGGATAAGACGATTGTTATATGGCATCGCGTGCCGAATGCAGATAGATTCCAAATCCATGTCATGCGAACTAGGTCGCCTTCGCATAGCATAGAATGGTACACATTCATTCGCGAAGCACTGGGATCCCGTCGACCCAGTAATCTGCTGGTACATATCCCCGACTTGAATGTTCGCGTTCACCTCTCAAACATGACGGAGCAATACGGAAGAAATCCGCATGCTCTAGTGAGTAAGAACGAAGCCGGTGGGCTGGAATTGCTTCGATCTATGACGATAACTCCGAAAGAAGCAGTATCCGAAGGCATCATAGAGTCGTGCTTCAAGGAGCTGCAGAAGCAACAAAAATGGGCAAACCTCATCGATGTGTGGAACAAATTTGAACGCCTCGGTCTGGCATGGCGCCGATATGATCGTCTTGAGTGGGTGCATGGCAGCAATGAGAGGCGCATGTACGGGTCCCTGGCCATGGAGCATACGCACCAATTAGAAATGAGACCACGGACACATTACCCAACCTGTGCTGATGAAGATGGAGAAGAGGTCGAGGAACCACCACCGGTGGAAGGCTTTCTCGTGCTGTTAACGTCAAGAATGGGAAAATATAGGCGGCTTGGACAGAGGTTCTCAAAGAGACTATACTGCAACACCCACGATCAATACCTATTCTTCAGTGGGCCGGCAGATGCAGCACCTCCTGGACCACCCAAACTTCCGGAAGTGTCTGGTAAACAGATGCCTCGCCAGGATATCCGCAAAGAGATGCCACTCATATACGAAATTGACCCCTATCCCCTGGAGGATGGAAAGATTCGGTGGCTTTGCCCAGGCAGGCGGCAGATTGCAAGAAGCTACGACATGGAAGCTTATCGCGAAGCCTTGCGCAATACTGCGAATGTCCGTCAAACAGACGGGTATATTGACCTGACTCAAACTGCTGAAGTTCACAAAGTCGACAATCCCTATATACCTCCCTGGTGGAAAGCAGTCTGGCAGTCTCCGCACACAGAGGGGACACGGAAAGAGGAGCCAAATGCCGAAGAAGGTGTTTTCGAAATAGTCATGCTTGACGGTTTGCGTGTCAGATTTCGAGCTTTCAATAGCCGGACAAGAGATGAGTGGATATGTCGACTCTCGGCCTTGAGCAAATATTGGAAACATAGGCTCCGAGGAAACCTTGCACTGCTGCGCACTTTACGGCATCAGAATCTGCAGAACCTGCATATCAGTGAATGGCAAGAGTCCGTGAAGGGCCAATTTGCGCAGAAATGGGAGGTTTCCCAAGCAGATGCGTCGCCCAAAGTCTTCAATATCTGCAATGTCTCTGCTTGTCGGTCCATCAAAATGTCTGGTGTGCTCTTTTGCAAAACACGGCGACATAATAGATATGAGAGACAGGGACTCATCTTGACAGACGGTGTCCTTCTCTTCTTCCAAGAGTACATCCGCAGCTTCACCGGTCGACAGCTTTCACAAACCCATCATGATCACTCATTCACGCTTGACTTGCGTGATTGTTACATTTACTCGGGACCGATCACCCGGCATGACATACTGTATTGGGACCAGACGTCCTCAACTGACTTCCCTCGTCACACTACCGCGTCCAGGATATATCTGAACGACGGGTGGACCAGCTCTGACGATTCAGCGGCAACTACCTTCGTGATATGGCAGAATAGTCGCAAAACCATTTCTCATACAGAAGGGGAGCTTAAAGGAGACCGAGTTGAGAAAGGCTCGGAGGGATATAACAGGTGGACTCGGCTGCCAACCCTGGGTGTCAAGGGTAGGTCATTCGTTTTCGAGGCTAGGAGTCGAGTTGAGAGGGATCTCTGGGTTTTGGCTTTGCAGACGGAAGTTGATCGTTTGCAGCAAGAAAAAGACGCCAGCATTGTTGAACAGGGAACCAAATGATGGATTGAATCGACTCCTGAATGTGGTGGTTTGTGGTGGCTCGTCTCTGGGACTGTCGTGTCATCAAACTCAAATTTTGGACAAAAGTATGAAGGGTTGATCCTTCTGTGTATATAGAGGGGAGATATAGACAACAGGGCGGTCCTGCCTTCTCAATATAGACAGCATAGCACTTCGGTCCAGTTATAGTTTAATCGGCCTGTAGCCTGGTCATGACACCGGAGGAAGGTACATAGGGCTGTCGTGGAGGTTCCTTCCACGGCAACATCACATTACCGAAGATGTGTGGACATCATCAATGTCAGTTCGCGGTAAAAATGCGACGCTTGTCAACGAGGAGAAGGAATCCGCCAGATGTCCTGTGCACCTTCCTGCAGGCGAGTCGAAAATGTGAAGAGACAATACAGGAAGGCGCACACGTCGCTATTCACCAACTATTTGCCTCAATCCATTGGGCACCAGTGATGGGCGTGCGAGGGCCGAGTCGATATCCAAGATTCCTGAGACCTGAAAACCCTCAATGATGTGGAGCTCGAGATCCCATGGCTCTTCTGACCAATGATCTGAGTAATTGCTCATTAGCATTCCACACAGCTTCATCTCCGCGAGTAGGCCTATCATCATCGCCGGCCAGATTCGCAATGAGCTTGACTTTCCCCTCAGACCCAAGAACGAAGGCATTGCAAGAGATCTTAGTGATGCGTTCCCTGCTTGGCTTGGATGATACAAGCTCCAAATGCATGGCAAGATGCTTGCTCAAGTAATCTGAAAGACCATATAGGAAGTGATAGCCGGATTCTGAGCCTTCACTCGCTCCTTCCTCCGACAGCAACTCCATCACCGTCGTCCGGGGAACGTAGATTTGAATATTTTTAAGAGAAGGTGCGATTGGCGGAGGAAAAGATATCGTGAGCTGTGTATCTTTCACCACCTTCTCGATGAGCCCCTCATCAGCTGCCTTGAGATTACCAACATATGTCTCAAATGCATGGCACAAGAATGCAGGGGGAAAGTGCAGAACAGTGCAATAAGTATCGAAAGTTTCGCAGAGGAATGCCACCAATGTTTGGCGTAGAAGATTGGGTAGCCTGGTCAATAGTAAGGGCAGGTCAACTGTGCCTTGTGGAGTGTTTGGAGAGTCTTCTGGCCCTCCAATCAAGGCAGCCTTGTAAGTCACGTTCTCATACTCCAGGGATATCAAAATGCCCATGGGTTTTGGCTCCAATGCGACATGACTGAGTCTCCAAGGAGGCAAGGTCTCCCACTGACAAGCCTTCAGGGCACCGGCTTTTGCAACGGCATCGTTCCCAAATGCGGCACTGTCGATGCCAGTGTATATCTCCTTGAAAGCGTCACCACGTAGATGATCTCGCAGACGCCTGGCTAGAGAGTCTAATGCATCCTGGTCGCCGATGACTGCATTGTCTTCTCCAAAATCGAACAGCGGTGACAAACGATGTACCGTCCAAGAGGTCGAGAGCAGGGCAGTTAAGCCAGTCATTGTCCTTCCTTGGTCAATGTCTTCTCGATCACTTTTGCAGAAATTCAGCGTTTGTCCTGCGAGGTTGGACTGGTGAGAAGTCAGTGTCCGCGCAAGACGCGTCGCGTGCCTTCAAATGCATCGTGTGGGGCGGAGGCCGTCGTGCGCAATACATACCCGTATCTCTGAACCTCCTCCATACATCCACAGACATCAACTCCAAGGCCTTCCTTGTGAAGACAGGAATGCATGACTTGAGAGCAATCGTTGCCCATACAGGGATGCTGCCTCATGAAATGCATGGAAGCAGTCTTCAGTCGGGCAATTCCGGAACACCATCTTCATTGAAAGGGCAGTCTGACCTTCATCCGGTCATGCATGCATACATCACGCTGCAACTTGCAACGGACTTACGAATTGATTGCAGCGGGGGCAGCGCAAGCCGGCTCTGATCACAGACAATGTTGACAGGGTGCGACCGAGGTAATGCCCTCCTCATCGCTGCCAATGTTGCCGTCTGAGAGTCTATGACCCCTCTTTATGGACGTCATACAGCTGTGAAACTCACTTGTTGGTGATCGTAGTAGTGTCACTATGGGATCCGGCTTGATATAAAGTCCATTGATTGCACGCCTCATCTCTTCGAGACTATCAACCGTTCTTTGAATTTGGTGGTCTCAAATTCACATTTCAGACCCGGGAAGATCAAGGACGATCGCACTGTTTAAAGCTATCAATTGTTTTCATCATGGAATCTATAACGGCGCAAATCAGAAGCTTGGTTGCAAAGTCTAGTCCAGCTGAAAGGCTGAAGATGCTTGCTTCGCTTCGTACGCTTTGCTCGGAGATCAATCTGTCGCCTAGTCTTAGGTCGATGGAAACGTTCACCACGGTTGGTCTTGATATTAACGAATACTACAGTCGCATGTACCTATGGCATGTGTTCTCAAGACCAACAGATACCTGTATCCTCTACTTAGGATACCGCAATTGGGGTCATGGGCGTCATGAACAAGCTAAAGATATTTGATATCCTCGCAGAGACCGATAATCCCAAGACTACGACTGAGCTGTCTGAGCGAACAGGGGCTGATGTGGAGTTCCTGAGTAGGCATGCTCCTGCGAAGCCGGCTCAATCCTCACTACTGCTAATGATTCGCGTACGCAGGTCGCCTTCTTCGCTACCTCGCAGCAAGCAGCATCGTCGAGGAAACAGGAGAGCAAACCTGGGCCGCCAACGATACGACAAGAGAATTGGTCCAATCGTCTTTCCCAAGACAAACGCAGCTCATGCTATGGTTTGGCGGACCTCTTCTGAACCTGCCGAAGTGGGCCGAGAAGAATGGGTTCAAGTCGCCTACTTTACCCAATAATTGCCCGTGGACGGAGGCGTGCAACACTGATCTTACACTGTTCCAGCACTTGAGCGCTAATCCCAAGGAGGCGACTGAGTTCAATTGGTGCATGGAAAGCACCTCATGGTTCGGATCGAATATTTTCGAGATATATCCTATGAAGGAGCAAGCCGTCGAGCTTGCAGCAGATAGAGTGATTCTCGTTGATGTCGGCGGTGGTAACGGTCATTGCACTGAGAATGCACGAGCTCATATATTCGGGGCTCATGGAAACGAGGGACATAAAAGCAGGTTTATCAGCCAGGACCTTGGGTGTCAAATTCAAACCGTGAAGGATGCTGGCATTGATAAGCAAAGACCTTTCATCACATATCAGGAACAGAACTTCTTCGAGCCACAGAAGGTCCAGAATGCGAAGTTTTATTACTTCCGTCATATCTTACACGACCATCCCGATGTTTCGTGCCAAAAGATTTTTGGCTAATATACTGCCGGCTATGGGAGATGACTCGGTGATCTTGGTGAACGACTTGGTTATTCCAAATACTGGTGCGGGATTGCATTCGACCGCGATGGACTTGTGTATGATGGCATGCCTCGCTGCCAAAGAGAGATCTGATTCTGAGTGGCGAGCTCTGGTCAATTCTGTCGAGGGATTGGAGATCAAGAACATATGGACATTTGGAGATCAGGACATGGGTCTGATTGAGATTGTCAAGAGCGCTTGATGTGTCATTTGGGAAACATGATGGCATGTAATGGGCTTAGGTTGCTTAGCGAAAGCAGCAGTCTTTGCGAAGTCACAGCATATTCAAGTTCAATAGTGTACACTTGGTGGTTTCGCATTTAAGAGAACAGTAATCAACTTTCAGAACAAATGTTCTGGAGAAATTAGGGACCCAAGATGTTGATATGTACTCGTACATGACTGACAGGCTCCCGAACCAAAGTTGTCAATTGAAAGGGATATCACGCAAAAATTCATTTAAGCAGAAGAAATCGGATTAAAAGCCTGGAAATCAAGGGTCAGCCACAGTCTTTCACAATCGCTTCGAGGAAACGGATTGAAGACTCACCACTCTGTTCTCTTCTATTATCTCCTCCCTGCCTATCATTTTCACCCCCGCCATTCGCGGCACCAGTATTACCCCTTTTCTCCTG
>JAGYIB010000158.1:0-14053 GCA_024244615.1 Ascosphaera pollenicola | reverse complement strand
ATCAGGAATGCGTGGATGAAGAAGTCTAATGAGTGGTCAATACAATGACGGCTGTCCTCGTTAATGTCAGCACGAAGCGACAACTATGCTGTTTACTACCAGCACCAACAACAACAACCCTCTCCTCCTCCTCCCCCATATGTCCGCCCTCGGCCCCGTCACATCACCTTTCTGCTTGCCCCGCAAGAAAGTGGCAAGGACGGGGATGATGAGAAGAACGAACAAACGGAGAAAAAGGAGAAAGAAAAGGGTACTTGCGAGCGGAAACCCTTATGCGTAGGTATCCACCCGCACGACTCCACGGAGTCGATTGTCACCACCGTCAAGGAATACTACGGTATCCACGACGGTGTCAGTTTCGAAAATAAAAACGGTGAAACCCTGATCATGAAATACGAGAATCTAGATCTCGAAATGACCGTCTACGTCAGAGTCATACCAGGCACTGGTGGTGGTGAGCGTGAGCGTGGGCAGAGTCAGGGACAAGGTCAAGGCCAGAGGGGGTATACTGCCCCTGTAGTCTCCCCGTTCCCGTATACCACCAATATACCACAACGTGCTGCAACAGCATCTGCCCGTCCCACTCTTGGAGAACCGTTCAAACAGCTCCCGAGAACCTCCACATCACCTTTGAGGTCCAGCTCACGAAGCAGCACCAGGAGAAGAAGCACTGCTACCGCGAGGTCCTCGCGGTCGGTAAAGACCCGTGGCTCCAGCGCTCAGCATGACGAGTACTACGATGACCAGTCTGAGTCCGAAAGCGACGGCTCGGCAAGCCCGACGTCGTCAAGACGGCCACGCATGGAGCAGATGCCGAGCTCGGACATCAGCAAGGACAACATCTTGCAGGATTCTAGGAGGAAGAAGCCTAAGTTTGAGAGTTCGGTATGCTCGTTCATCTCATGCTTTCTGGCGCTCAAGGTGGACTAACCATATGTTTCTGTAGGAGCTACCCCTCTATGCCCCTCCCCAAAACCCATTCACCACCTCACACTCCTCGGTGTCTCCACAACGCCGCGCCGTCCAACAGACGTCTCCTTATACGAGACCAGCCGGTGCCCAACAACCTTATGCCCACCAACCATTCCCCTCACCCCAAAGCCTCGCCCATCACGACCAAGCCTATGGTTTTCAAACCCCTGTCCAGCCTACATACCCTCCCCAATATACTAATCAGCTACGCAACCGTCAAGCGGTAAACCCGTACGCTCAGGGTGCTCCCATCCTACCTACCCCTGACCCAACCATTGCGAGCTGCATTTCCGACGAGGACGTTGCCGTGCAATTGCTCCGCCTGCACGATGCCTCGAATTTTTCTCATGGTCGGAAAAGTGCGTCGACTTACGATGACGGCTTTAGTCAGGTCGCCGGACCATCTGAGACGGAGGACAGCGATGCGGACATCGAAATGCATGATCGGCGGGAGGAGAGCAGTCCGTTGCTACCTCCCGGTATGGTGCGAAGACAGCACAAGAAGCTGGATGAGATCCTACCGAGCTGCGAGACAAGCGACACGAGTGACGAAGATCACAATTACCGTGTTGCTGAGCAAGATGATGCTGAAAACGATACTGCTGACCAATTCATCGCTCCTGTGTATGAAGAGGCTCTTGCACTTCCTCGTGCCAAGCGGGCTAGGACGGTCAATAAGTCCACTTCCAGGAAGAACTCAACCGCAAGAGGGACTACTAAGTCTCGATCGGGCAGTACTGCTGGCGCTGGTTCTCGTAAGGGCAGCAAAGTCTGGAATACGGCAATCGCCCCTTCAACGGTTACCCCGACGGCAGTGGCTACTACACCAGTCAGCACCGCTGCGACATCCGTTGCAACCTCGACATCAAGCAATGGGCATGTCTTTGCTGTCCCGCCTCTCCCCCAACAGATGATCAGTCCCGTCACTGCGGCGCGCAAGTTGTCTGCAGCATCTTCCATCTCGAGCAATACCGCTACACATTCCGCGGCTTACAGTTACCACCATGGTGCCGCTAAGCCGGTAAACCCACCGCAACCTGCCGCCAGCGGCGCGGGATTGCCAGCTCTGACACCCGAAGAAGAGGACCTCTCTACGAAGCCGCGCTGCCAACGCTGCCGCAAGAGCAAGAAGGGGTGTGATCGCCAGCGTCCCTGCCAGCGGTGCAAGGATGCGGGCATTGGTATCGAGGGCTGTGTGAGCGAGGATGAAGGCAATGGACGCAAGGGAAGGTATGGAAGGCATATGGGTGTGCCTGTTAAGAAGGCAGTGCAAGCTGCTGCGAATGGTGAGAACATCCTTGCTGTCGTTGCGGGGACAACTGCAGCGAATGCTGAGAAGAAGAAGAGAAAGCGGTGAGCTTGACTCGAGACTGACATCTCTTCCCTCTGTTTCCTTTTCTTTCCTTCCTTCTTTCTTTCTTCTTTTTCTGTTTTTCCTTGCTTTTCCTTATCTTCCTTTCGACGAAGACTTCATCTTAGACTGATGTACACCGTTTGAAGCCTGACATATCGTTATGAATGTCTTTGTTCCTTTTTTTTTTTCGGCTTTAGTTTTTCCTTCCACACTCCCTCCCCTTTCTTGTTTCTCAATTTTCTCGTTTCCTTTCTCTCGGATCATGAACTCATGATGTTTGTCTTTCTGTGTTTCGTTGTTTCGTCTATTCTTATACATTTATCGGGTCTCTGTTATCTCCTTGCCTTTTCTTGAGAACTTCCATTTTATCAGCCTGCCTGTTCATCTCTTCATATCCATCATGTATCCCCCTATTCTGTTCAAATCATCCGCAACGAATCGTCACAAACATTGCTCCTTTTCTTTTTAGCACACGACTTCATCTTCTGTCTGTCTTGCGCTTCATCTCTTATCTCTTTCCCATTATTATGCCCTCTTCACATCGATATCTCATTGTTCAATCCCCGGAAATGCGACTTTTTTTTTCTTCATTCCTCATCTCATTGACTGGTCCCATTGACGCGTTCTGTCTCTTATTCGCTTTTTCTTTGCGGCCCTTTTTGCCTTAGCTATTCGTGCGACATATCAAACTGCCTGCCTCAATATACAAATGTATGTTGTCGTTTCGTCTAGGCGACGCAAAATCCATATATGTTCTTTTCAACCTGTTTCCGGACTCGGAACCTTTGCCATTTCATCCCCAGTGACAGTTCAATGTGATACCGGTCTCCTAGTAATAGCAGGCTTGCCTCAACCTCTCGGCCCAAGCGAATTTTGACGTTGCCTGAGGCTGCTGTTGCTGTTGCCGTTGCCGTTGCCGGGCGTTGCCGAATTGAGTTCAGTGACGTCATTGACTGGACTAACCCAATTCGTGCTAGCTTCCGCGGAGTCGGAGCCCGGGGCTTTGCTACTCCGAGGACTTTTTTTTCGTCCTTCAGTCTGCACGAGGGCAACGGACGGCGACGAGACGAGACGAGACGAGACGTAAATAATTGTCACTGGGACAGCTCGCTGTCTGTTCTACTGTCACCTCCGCTGCGTCTGCCTGTGCGCGCAATCTGCCATTGAAGCTATTCTGCAATACCACTCGAGCTTCAACGCCATCTTCGCCGATATCATCAATCCGCCCGCCTTAATTGACTCATATACGACTTCACGATGTCTGCTAGAGGTGGACGCAGAGGTGGCTTCCGCGCCCTGGCATCTGGGAGCAATCCCCAGTCCGGCGACGCAGCTGGCGAGAACAGCGGAAATCCTTCAGCACCAGCACCAGCACCAGGAACCTCCAACCCACCCACGACAACCAGCTCAGGCATGGCTTCTACAACAGCAATTCGGACAGGAACAGGCGCTCCACCAACACGAGGCGGGACCCGTGCTCCCATCGGTCGACTTCAATCACTGAAAAAGCGCGGTCCCACGGGCGTCCCTGTACCCCTAAACCCAGACGGTGCTGCTCCCAAACCAACGCTGAAGTACCAGCCACGAGCCGTCGCGCGGAGAAGTAAAGAAGAGCGCTTGAAAATGGAACAGCAGGAGGCGGAGGAGAACAAGAAGCGTGCGGCTGAGGCTGCTGCCATACGTCGTGCCAACTCCTCTGGTGATCGTGGGAGGGGAAGAGGACGGGGAAGGGGTCGTGGCGGTGACAGCCGTGGAGGCCCTGGGCGTGGAGGGTTCATGAATAGGCAAATCAAGATGGAGTATGGAGGACGATCCAATACACAGAGCGGTGCGAACAGTCCTGCATCCTCCGACGAGGAAGACATTGGTGGGCGCTTCAGCATCGAGCAGATCAATCTTGATAGTGACGAGGAGGATGATGAGGGCGGCGAGGGAAAGATCAAGGGCAAGCAGCCTGAGCGCGCTTCGATTTCAGCAAGGGGCATGAGACCAGAGCGTCTAGAGCGACACGAGCATGCTGAGAGACAAGTTGGTGTCAACACAGAAGCCGCTGCAAGCAAAGCGGCACAAATGAGGAAAGAGGCCGAGAAGCATGCTGCTACTGCTGATGAGGAAGACGACGACGACGACGACGCCTTGTTCTTCAGAAGCGAGGATGACGAGGATTACGAGAGTGATCAAGCCGAAATCACAGATGTACGCAAGGTGAAGAAGCCCGAGGGAGCAGATGAGGAGGGTCCCAGGATAAAACAAGAGGCCGACGTGGATGTGCCAATGGTCGACGACATACCTTTCGCAGGAACAGAACAGCCTTCTGTTCCGAGTAAAAAGAAGAAACAGAAAAAGGGGAAAGCTCCTAAAGATCCGCGAAGCCTACTACAAACAGAGGAGGAACGACAAGAGTACGACCGATATGAACGAGAAGTCAGAGAACTCAAGAGGTCACTAGGCGCATTAACAACGGACGATGTGGTCGAAGAGAAGCCAGAAGGATCTGAGCTTACGGAGGAAGATAAAAAGAAAGCACTTGAACGACAGGAGGCTGAGGCTATCAAAACAGAACGTCAACAACGGCTCTTCCTTGTTCAATTCCCACCTATGACACCGAACCTCATCGATCCCTTCAAGCGTGCAGAACACGAAGCTAACCCAACTATGGATGTTGACGCTGTCCAGGAGGTCCCAGCCCCTGGCGGCATCAAGCAAGAGAGCGGCGAGAGAGCATCGCCTTTTGTTGCATCACCCGCTACACCTTCCACTTCCTCCCCTATGATCAACGCAGTGGCAAATCGCCTTCCACCGGGACAAGCAGGAAAGCTTCAAATCCATGCTTCTGGCAAAGCAACCATCACATGGGGCGGGATTCGATTCGAACTGAATAAAGGGAGTGATGTCAGTTTCTTGCAGGACGCAATTGTTATGGAAGAACAGAAACCCCTGTCGGGAAGTGCAACACCTTCAGTCGTGGCTGGCAATGGGGGGAGAGAGGGGCCTCCTGAGAAGTCTATATGGGCTATGAGTCAGGTCAGCGGGAAGTTCGTCGTCACGCCAGATTGGGATTCTATGCTGTAGCGCATCAAAGGCATCAAGCATGACATCTGCCAGGCGCTACGGCGCTCAATTCATCAAACTCATGATATAGATCAATCAATCAAAAACTTGTAATGGCATTTTCGTGATGATTCTTCTCCGAATCGGCATGAGGAGAGTCAGAACTTCAAAGATACCGTTTATATATAGTAATCTGTGCTTATAATCATGCAGAGGCTCATTGAAAGCTGTTGGCGGGCATTGGGGGTGTTGAAACAGATAAGCAACAGCGTAGAAAAAACCAGGTCGAAGAAGAAAGGGGGACCAAACAGTAACAAGCGATGTCATAATCAGTTGTGAAGGGCTTATTCACATATCAAATCGTATACCAAATTCCTGATGACGGGTTCAGGCTCATATCATTCGTGTTCCTTCAGGATGACGACAAGTTTATCGTCTCTTTTACTCAGACATCTTTGTCGATGATCTGGTCTTGAGATCGGACATCTCAAACTCCTCTGAGAAGGAGGTGCTTGTCGCTTCCCGTGGGCGCATGCAGACTGCCTCACGATTGGTATCGGAGTCACTGAGGAAATCACGAAGACGTCGCTTGCTTTCAGCGATGGCTTGCTCGGTTGCGGCATTGGTCATGCGGATCATGGGACCCCAGAGGTTGAGTTGCCAGGTGATGTAGGCGGCGATACTACATAGGGCTAAGAGGATGAAATAAATGGGGTTACGCAAGACTAGAAGACAAAGGAAATGCAAGTTAGTAGATGTGGGCGTAGGTAGCACAAGTTGAGACGATCCTTACCGGCCATCATTTCGTTCCAACCAAGGGCAAGGAGTAAACCGTAGAAATACAACGGAACCTGGGTGATGCCGCCAATGGCGCTTCTTTTGGCCTCGACGAATATGCCATCAGCTGTCTTTCTGAATCGTGCGATAAGGTCTTGGGACTTGGATTCATTGAGAATGGTAGTCTCATCTTCCAAAGTCTTGCCTTCCTCATCGTCAATACCGCCAATGGGATGCAGATCTTCCTCATCTGCAGCAGTTGCTCCCTTGGGCATGCTTCCAATCCATTCGTCAAGTGGAGGTGGCTCAGAAGTCTCTGCGAGACGGAATCGAGAAAGGACGGGAACAAGCCCCAAAGTTGATTCCCTAGCTCTGGTGTAGATCCCCTCAATATCATCGGTAGGCCTCCATATACGGGGCACGCCAGCATCATCGTATCTGAATCTGTCCTCGAAGTTCTCGCGGAGCTTGAGAAGCAAGTTGCTCTCCATCAAAATCTCATTGAGCTTTGCACGGAGAACGTCCCAAGACTTCCTTCTCAGTCTCCAGCGACCAACAACAATCTCGTCAGCGCTAGCTGCAAAGCTTGCAGCTCGCTCGGCCAGCCGCTCCTCGGCCTGATTGACGATACTGACAAACTTGGTCCAGACGCGGTCCCAAATAGTGAATTCAGAGGGTTTGCTGGCGGATTCGGCGCCGTTTCTAGCAGAACCAAGAGCGTTGAACTCCATCTCGAGGGCCTCCCCAACACGGGATTTGACCCAACGTTCGACACGTGTGGCCAGGCGTCGCAATTCGTCCCGCCTGAGCTGGCCACTGATCTTCTCGAGCTCCTTATCGAACAAGGAATTTTCTTGCTGAAACGTACTCCAAGGAGCGCCACCAACAGTAGTCTCTTCAGCCACCTTGGTGAACTTGGCGACGGCAGCGTTCTTTTGCTCTGAGACAATTTCGGCAAAATTATAGTTTGCCCCTTGTTTCTGACCAGCCTTGACTGCGGTCGTGACATTGTCGCTAAATTCCTGGATGCCAGCGCGGTGAGCGGCGCTGAGCTGACCTTGGAAGAGGGCCTTTAACCTTGTATCGGTTTTTCCTTCGAGTTCAGCCTTCTTGATAGTGTAGACCTTCTTGTGGTAGCGGCTAGCTTCAGTGTCGAACTTTTTGAGTGCTTTTGCACGCGCATCTCTCATAGCATCGCCCAGGCCTTCCATGATGACGGGTTCACCAGAAGATGTAAATTCACCCTGTTTCCTCTCATATGGAGTTATGATTTCATCAAATTGGATCAGCGCCTCTCTAGCGATTTCATCGCAGCGGAATTGGGCGAGAAGTTCCTGCTGGGTGGGGAGGTCGAGGTCCTTGTTGCTTTCGATCTGATCCCAGATACCCTCAGCGTAGTGAGCAAAACCGTCGGCGGGGATTCTCCGGTGGTATTCGGGGAGTAGGATGCCACTATCAGACACATCCTTACGACCCTCACAGAATCTCATGCCAAGCTGATCGACTGCTTGGTCGAACTCTTTCGGCTGGAACTTTTTGTGAGGGAGGCCGGCGAATTCGAAGTCGAAATAGTCAGTGATGTTCGAGCCTTCCAAGCCAGGGGGCTTTGCGAGGGATTGCCAGATCTTGGTCATGTCTTGGATTAGAGTTGCTTTGAGGTTCTCGAGAGGGGTGTTTCCGACGTAGTCACGGATGACGAAGAAAAGAAGTGACCGCGGAGTAGATCTGCAAGGGGAGTCTGAGGTCAATTCACGGACAGAGTAGTAAGGGTGCAGATGAAAAAGGCGATGCGTACGCATTGTCCTTGAGGAAGAGCTGCAAGTTGACCTCGAAGACGGTTTTGAGAAGGCCCATGTTGGCACCTTGGTAGAGACCGACTTGATGTTCCCAAATATTGACGATGAGGACTTCACTCGTCGCAAGAGCGAACAGGGCGCTTTTGCGCTCGAAGTCCTGGTCTTCTCCGCGCTCTCTGCCATCGGTACCTTCAACATCCATGACCAAAATGTTGTCGGCCATCTTCTGGTTTGCATGTGCAACGGCGGCATCTTCGCCTCCCTTCTTGTTCTTGGACAACCATATACCCTTTGTCGTTTGGCGTCGTTCAGTCTCCGACATGACATTGAAGTCCGTTCCAAACAGACAGTTCAGGAGGGTGGATTTGCCCGTCGATTGAGAGCCGAAGACAGAGATGAGGTGGTAGTTGAACCCCGCAGGAGTGACATTCTGAAAAGCCAGGTATTCCCCGAGATTATGGCTGCGGAGACAAGCAGGTTAGCAATGGTCTGTGTGTCTGTATGCCTCCTTCGTCCATCCACCACCCTGATCCTCTCTCTCTCCGTCATCTCGAGGCCATTGGGGACGTACTTGAAGTCCTTATCCTCGCCGACGACCTGGACGCCGTGGGAGTAGCTTGCGGCGTCGCCGTCGGCATGCACCGATGCCATATGCGCATTCTGTTCCATGACGGCGCTTAACGAGCAGAGCAGAGCAGGGCAGAGCAGAGAGCAGCGGTGGTGATGGTGCAGTGCCTTGCAAGAGTGTCAAGTGTCGAGTGTCAAGTTGCCGAGTATGTGGACGGTTCGTGGAGCGGAGAGGTACTTTGTACGGTATCCGTCGTGTACACACGAAGGTCTGTGGTCCGCCCGCAACCAATGGTCAGCCACAAGCACGGTGGAGTCTGAGAAGTCTGAGACGGGGAGATTTTCTTCGTCTTTTCACAAAACTTCACCTTCTCTGGACTGACTGCACATCCTCCAGCTGCTCATCTCGTCTCATATCAAATCACATCGCCACTCGTTCTTCGGCATCGCATCCTCATCGTCATGGCTCAGGGAGCTCTCAAGAACAAGCCCAAGGCGCCCGCTGCTCCTGCTAAAAAGTGTGTCCATATACTGGTCCCATCTATCGAATTACAGACAGACTGACTTCCTGTTTCCAGGACTGGCAAGCTTTCTAAGGGTGCTCGCGTCTATAAGCCTAAGAAGGCTAGTCTTGTCAAGCAGCAGAAGGTCACAAAGGTCGGTCCGCACAGACACATCTTCACCAGGAGGGAGATCGAGATCGCTCTGAATCAATCTAACTGCTTGCGACAGAAACTTACGTCTGGCCTGGCTGCGAAAACAGAACGCATGCTTGCTGAGCGCGCCGGTCATCTCGAGATGCTTGCTGGCGGCAAGAAGGAGAAGCTAGAAACGGCGCAAGAAAAGGCCAAGCAGCGAAAGCATTAAGTGCTTGATGAGGGAAATGGACGACAGACAGAAAGAAAGAAAGAAAGAAGGAAGGGAAAAGGCGCTTTTACCTGTCATCGACATCGCTACTTTCTTTGCACTGCAGTAGCTTGAAGCTGGACGCGCGATGCGTCCGATCGTCACCACTAGCGACTCGCTGCAATTTGCTGCTCTGACGACAACCCTTTTGATCGCCGTGCTGAAGACGATTAGCTCATGGAATACATGCCACAGATGTTCAACACTATGGTCTCCTTGAACTGTCCTTCATGTCCAACAATACTGCCGACGCGGATCCTATCCCTTTGCCAGTCAGTCACTCAGGCTTGCCTCACCACGTTTTACCTTGGATGAGGCGTGCTCAAAATACCGGCCTGTGCGGTGACATTTGAGCGAATGCAACTCATACCGCCTCGTCGTTTTCGCTTCAGCCTTCAGATCCGGCCGTCCTCACACTTTTACGTCAATCTCCTCAGGGCGTCATGATGCAAGTTTTCCGCCTTTCGAATCAAGGTATTGAACGCTGGACGTTGAGGCCTTATCATACACTCTCTATATCATAAGCATAATTCAAAGGGTCTACTCCCTCTCTATGGCCTGTGCGCTCTCTATGACATACTCGGTGCTTTCGCATCCTACAGCTTATCAATCTGGATCCGAAGTTTTCCTTTTTCTGATCAACGCCTATCAGGCATCGTATCTCATAGCCTTCACACATTTGGGACACCTGTCGCGCCAGACAGTTCACAGCCTCTCATGCAGTTCTACATGCATACACTCTGTAACTTCTCTTGAAGGACGTTTTTAGCCATGGACTCTATAAGACGAACGAGCCACCTCAAGCGCAAACCCCTCCTTTCGTGACCCAGCCGCAAAGCCAAGATACGCCTCCACAGCTTTTTCACAGCTCGGGCCTCACGTTTTCGAGGGTGAAACGCGAGCTTCACCGAAGAGCGATATCGATTTGAAGAATCTTTTGGTGATGCAGATATGACGCAATGGCGCCGGGGCTCATGGCCCATGCAGCAACATCCATGCAACTCGTCTTCCTCACTTTCCAACCACGCTTCACCATTCACGTCCTCCCACGGTCCAAAAAAAGGGCCGCCTTTGAGCCTCACGGAATTGGGGCTTAGGATCTTCGTTAGACACTCTCGCGAGCACAACTGCAGCTCCCTGTCTTATAAAAGGAAGATAGATAAGGAAGGGTTGTCGGAGACCCACATATTTAGAAATCAAGGTGAGAGGGTTTTCTTCGGTTTCGGCTTAAACCCTCTCGAAGCAAGAAGAACGAATCTCTCAGGTCTGTGACGCCTTCCGGATCGCCTGATGTTCTAGGCTGTTGGTTCTGATCTGTCTCAAGCCTTTGCCTTGTATTTACGGACTGTCCCCTCTATGATACCACCTGAAGTCGCCAGGGAGATCTTAGGCATTTGCTTCCCGTCATTTTCTGTTGTTCCCCCCTGTTTGGGCTAGAGGGGATGTGCGGCGCGCCGTTCGGCCGCGCATGACACTCGTTCTATCACATCAGTCCCCGCCTGGAGAAGAAGCAAGTTCCCCCTTTCCAGAATCGACCGTTTGCCACTTTTGGCTGCCTTGCACCGCAATTTCATCGCCTCACGAGCATCCCAAGATCCCCACTTTTCCCCTATTCTCGTGCAACGTGTTAGACAAGGTTTTGTTACAAGGCATGGCTGTACGGTAATTAGCGAGATTAATCCCGAGGAGGGTGAGTATGGAACCGCGATTTCATCCGACTCTCTTTTCAAAGGTTTAAAAGGAGCTGCTGGTCGCGGCGATGAAGGCTGGATTGTCTTGACCTTGGACGTTGGATTCCAATTTCGACCTTTGTGCTGGATACCCGAAGTACTGCAGCATCACCGAGCCGTCAAAGCAATTTGCACTGAGTCTGATAACAAAGCCACAATCTATCATATCTTCGAGATGCCTATCACAGAATTCTCATTACTCCATTTCGACCCGGCAGTCATCACGCTGGACGAACTCAAACCCATCGTGAGAGATGCTAAGATTGCAATGGAGTCTTTTTCGACCTATCCTTTTCATTATTACATCCAAGCCGCCGACGACGTGACATACCTCTACATTATCGGTGCATGGGACAGCCTGGAACAACATTATGACGAGTGGATAGTATCAGACGCGAACAAGAGCGTTTTGGGGCGATTGAAGGGAAAGGTAGATGTTGAATGGCTATACCATCTATCCCTAGATTACACAGCGGATGATGCCGATACACCCTTCGGCGCACCGGTTATATCAATATCGAGGTTTTTTGCAAAGCCGGGACAGAAAGCCACCATCGACAAGGCTATCGCGAGAAACAATAATGGCACTTTGGACATTCAGTCAGGAGAACGCTCCGTGAGCTATGGATGGCGATTGGATCTTGGTTTTGATAAAGAAGAGATTAGAGACGTCGTCAAATGCGCACCGCCAGTCGACGAAATCTGCGTGTTCTCTGATCTTGAAGAGACCATTTTTTCCCTGACTGATGCCACGGAACGTCAAAACCCACCCCTAAGCCGAAGAGCTTTGTCCTACTTCTCAAGTGTCGACACAAAGCAGGCATTAAAGTGGGACGTATAAGAGGCTGAGGTCGGCCTCCTGACCCATCAGATACGGTGTCACATGCATTTTCGCCAATGGAATGCCCACACGAGCCCCCTCTGTATCCTGCTTTGCCATCAAGGCAACTCGATGGGCGTTGTTAAAAGTCTTCGGAGTCACATTTGCCGAAGTGGCACGTCGACATACACACTTCGCTTAAGGAGCTGGTCTCCTCCCGAGTGCGGTTCCAATCTGTGAAAACACCCCCTCTTTGTTGCTGGCAGCATTGAAGCGCTGCATAGCCCTCAACTCCAATAGGTTCTTTCTCCTCTCAAGCAATATCCAAAAATACCCTTACTTACTTCTCCCTTCCCAATTTGATCATGGCAATTCTCCAAAGATGTCTTCAATTACCCTCATGGCGACAGCTTTGTCAATAACGGCTCCAAAACTATAGTAATGGTCAGCTATTACTCGAAAAAGGTGCATCGAGGCAACCAAAGCAGAGATAATATTAGACTTACCCATAGCAATCGACTTTCTTCATCAATGCACTAGTAAGCCTTCTCAACATCCCCGGATCAAGCTCATTGAAACGAGGATGATTTCTGACGGCATTCCATGCCTGTGCAGGAGTAATCTCCCTAGCAACTCCAGCAAAGCTTGACATTTCAAGCAAGTGATTCAACCCTGCTGCCGGTATCTCCCAAGAGACGGAGTTGGTCAGGGGCTCAGGAGCTGCGGATAGCAGAAAGAACTGGACTGTGAGCGTGTGTCCCGAACACGTTTTTGCTCCAGGAGGTATACGACTATGGACTAGGCAGCGTCGTTCCAAACTCCAAAAACGAAGAGATTGACTGTCAGACCTCGCATCATCATAGCAAGGGGCCAGGGACAAACAAACCATAGGACAAAATTGATTGCAACGCCGGCACAGTCAAGACCGTACGGATGACCGTCGAGTTGTGGGGGCCGCTCAATTAGCTCTCGTTTGAACTTTGCGAATAGGGCAGCGTTGGGACCTATCAAGGGGGCTTCAAAATCCGGCGGGAATACGTCCAGGGAGATCCCATCGTCGCAATCAAGAGAGAGATGAAGGCGTTGGCCGAACCCAGGATTGCCAAAGACAGATAGTCTCGCATACTGAGGTGTGCGGCGACACATCTTGTATGGGTACATCGCTTCCTCTCGCAAGTCTATGGATGGCGGCCCTTGGAAAGTTGCTGGTCCTAGCATGATTGATTGCTATCTGCTTGACTGGATGGACAATTCTTATAGACAAGTCTGTCACTGGGCTCTATAGAGTTGCCTCGGTTTTTTGAGGATGATGAATGTGGTTTTATTCTTTAGGTCGGTTCTTGAAGATTCTGATATCTGTTTTCGTTAATCCAGCTGATGAGTCTTACTTTTATACCACAAGAAACAAGCCAATTCGTCGAATGATCGATGACAGTTTCACACATACATTTTTATATTCAACGGCCAACAGGGCATTCATCCTTCGAGATCTCCATCAGCGCACCATCAAGAAAATGGTCCGTGATTCATGATAGATGCGCAGAAAAATCCGCGAACATGCCCGTCATATCGCCACGAGGTCCATTCGTGACAAATCTTTGGCAATTCGTCTCCAATGTGCTTCTGAAACGACCACCAGATGCCTTGTCCAGTTTTCTAGACTGCATAGTGACGTGATACGCAACCACAGACCAAGGCCTATCCCTCTACAAAGCTCGGATGCTCGAGGCTGTATGATCTCGGTTGATGATTTGGAAGAAATATCGAAAAGGATCTCGGGTTAGACGAGTTTGTTTACACTGAACTATACCAACCGACGCCAACTCCATTTGTAATTCCGCACGGCGTTGCTTGCAAACATCAGACTTGCATCGCCATTTCGACGACCGTCCTCGTCCCTCTCGTACAAATGAGTTGGACTCCATTTCCTCCCGAACGCTGTGTATCATCGCAGGCATATGATTTGAAATCATTTATGAGCTGGTCTGCTTACTGACCTCGCCACGACCGTCGTATCTAAATTAACAGGAGCATTGTATACCTGAACCGGGTGAGAAGGTGAAATCATATGATGTGGAAG